>CAUYRH010127642.1:0-29774 GCA_963574655.1 Perodicticus potto | reverse complement strand
CAAACACTGATTGAGCCCTACTAAGAGTTGTATGCCACAGGTGGGCACAAAACATTCTCTACCATTAAGGAGCTCTTAGCCCTATGGGCAAAGACAAGTAGGTAGTTTTAAACCATGTAAACTAGCTCGGCGCCTAAGGCTCAACGGGCTAAGGTGCCAGCCACGTACACCTGAGCTGGAGGGTTCGAATCCAGCCCAGGCCCGCCAAACAATGACGGCTGCAGCCAAAAAATGGCCGGGCATTGTGGCAGGCACCTATAGTCCCAGCTACCTGGGAGGCGGAGGCAGGAGACTTGCTTGAGCCCAGGAATTGGAGGTTGCTGTGAGCTGTAATGCCACAGCACTCTATCCAGGGTGACTGCTTGAGGCTCTGTCTCAAAAAAATAAAATAAAAATAAACCATGTAAACAACGTGGTTAATGGTGTAATGAACATCAAAGAACATGTACAGAGGATTATAGAATCACAAGAAGATTCCTACATAGGGGTGGGAGGTAGAGAGGATGGGCAGGAGATATCAGTAACTGTTTCATGGAGCTGACTCTTGGAGACAGGTTAAGAGTTCACCAAGTGTTGCCCATGTCAGTCAGAGGGAACAGTTTGCACAAAGGCACAAAGACCTAAGAGACATGGGTTGAGTTGAATGTACCACCCGGCTCCTAAACAAGTGGAATCTCAGATTGGTCCAGTTTGCCCCTCCCCAACCAACGCCCAGTACAATTTTCCTTAAGAAGTGAAAATCCCTTTCCTCAGCCACCCATGCCAGGCCGTGGGGAGCACAGTGCTGCCAGGATGAAGGTAAGAATCAGGGACCAAGCAAAACTGTCTCTAGACACACACTGCAAGCCCTATGCAGGGAGCAAGCATCTCCATTTCTGGTCTTTCTAACAACCAAACCCTGGTCAGAGGCTTACCCTGCCAACCTCACTCAGGAGAACCAGCTTCTAAAGACCTTGTGAGCCTAGGAGTGGCTGATCGGATCCAAACCAAAGTAAGCACTTCTTTGGGAGCCTTTTTCCTTCAGTCAACTTTGTCTGGGGAGTGGGCATAGGGGTAATAACTTCTCCCTCCCCCAAATCAGAAATTCTGAATCTTCTATGAGACAGACACTGAAGCAAACATTCCTAGTCATTTACCATTCTCTCCTTTTTATTTGCTAACAGAAACACTGGTTTTGTATAGTGCTGTTAAAAGACCATATTTCCCAGCCTGTCTTACAGATAATATGGAAGGTACAATGGAAATGGATTTCTTAGAAAGCTCATTGGTATGGGAACAGAGATACTAAAGAACTTTTTTTCCTGCTTCCTACCTGGATTACACATATTCAGGTGAGGTTCTAGGAATTATCTTAAACCATTAGCTGAGCTCAAAAATGGGTAGCATATGCTGAGGATGACACCATTGAGACATCAGGATCACACCAGCCCTGCTGGACATCCAACTCGCTCTCAGAAAAACTGGTATGTGTACACAAATGGTTTTGCAAACAATTGCTGGGGTTTACCAGCCCTGAATCCAATGCATGGATCAGAAGTGAAAATCCCTGCCTTAGGGATGTCAAGAGGGCTGACTCTACCGCAACTTCTTAGATTGCTGTTGTTAGAGCAGATAGATCCTAGGATTGTGCTATGACCTCATCCTCTGTAACCAGATGAGCCTGTCTTCCCTCTAGGATCTCAGCTCTCAATACTTTCTTTGCCTCTCCCCTCTTAGTAGTTCTGCCACTGGGCTGCCTCTCCTTTCTCCTCCCCAGCTATTCTCCCTGAGCTGCCAATCCCACTCCAAAGTCACTTTCTACTGGGAAGAAAATTAGCATTTGTGTTGGGACAGAAAGTGACACTGCTCAGCTCTCACTGTCATTCTGCTCTTAATTAATATTTAACCTCAGAGAGATTGTGTAGCAGACGGAAGTGGCTGATGGGAGAACAAAAGCCCTGGCTGGCTCTCCTTTTCAACAGTGCCTCCCCCACTTGCAACTCCTCCCCCTATACCTGCAGGCCATGGAGCGCCCTGAGGCTTGAGGGAAATGGGAGGCTTGGCAGGGCCACCCCTGAAGACCCTTCACTGTAGTGTATGGATTTACTCGCTGGAACTTCTGGTTTGGATAACCCTCTTGTAACAAAATGACAGCAGCCAGTGTGGGAACCTGATTCCCAGTGCCCAGAGCGAGACCCAAGCCTGGCCTGCCCTGCCAGGAAGGATGAAGAGACAGGAGAGGGGAAAAGAAAAGCAATGCAAATGTGCCCCTCAACAGATTATATTTAATGCACTATTTTTAGTTGCCTTCAATCCCTCGGGGCTGTCAGGGCGGTTGCAGCCCCACTCCCCCGGGAGAGGAAATGACAGGCATTATTACCCAGCCCAGGAACACTGGTGCAGTGCGTGGTGGGTGGGGGAGGTGCTGCCTTGCCAGCTCCAAAATTTGGGAACTTAACTTGCAATGGGAAATCGGGGACAGGGAGAAAGATGCAGCCTCAAGACCTCCTCCTCTCTTCCCAGCCAGCCAGCCAGATCAGCCCCACGTCCACGTCCACTGGGCCTAGACCAGGAGTGTGGGAGTCTCCTCAGTCCCCAAGTTGTCTCAAAAAGTAGGTTATACAACATCCTTCACTGCCAAGTTCTTCCTTCTCTCTAATCTTAGCCCTGCCTTCGGTCTCAGCCCATTTCCCCTTGCTCTGCATGCGGGGGCACAGGAGGACAGCTGGCCATCAGCCCCCAGCAAGACAGCCCTTCTTTGTCTTGAAGAAAATGATTCAGTTTCCTCTCGACCTTCTCTTCTTCAACCTGAGTCATTCTCATTCCTTGAACCTTTCCACACAGTGTCTTCTTTTTTTTTTTTTTTAGCTCGTCTCCTTGTTGCTCTTCTAACCCTGCTCTCAATATATCCTTAAGTTTCTCCTTGGAATCCCAAACAAACACAAGACTTTCTCCAGGGAGCACCTGCGCATCCGTTTAAATGGGAAAACTTACTACATACTGTCTTAGAGAGGTTCCTGAGTGTCCAGGTGATCTCGCCTCTGTCTCTGCAAGACCAGACACTCTTATAGGCTGTGCCCTCTGCTTAGCCAACTTCCTTCACCTCTAGCTAGCCAAGTACAAGGCTTATAAGAAGAGGCACATAAATGTTCATTGTGCTTAGGTTTAAATACATCCATACATGAAATTTTTTTTTTTGCAAAATACCTATAACTTACCTTGTATGTTATACAATGGCATCTAAATGACTGATTTTGTTATTATGGTGCATGCCAGACCTTTGGAGACTGCTTATATTCTTAGCCACAGTATTATATGATAATCATTCATTCACTAAATACTTACTGAGTTCCTACCATATGTCAGACACTATATGCTAGGTGCTGGGGTGGCAAAATGAAAGACCTGCTTCTACAGGTCCTACAGGAGTTGGAAGCCCAGTGAGGAAGATAAGGCCTAAATAAGGACTAGGCCACGTGATAACTGCTAATAAGGGGATATGGCAGGGACAAGAGGACTGACCACAACTTTCTAGTATCCAGTGATTCTGCCTTGTTGGCATTGATGTGGACATTTGTGACTGCCAGTGTCTCTGCCTAGGGCTGGTCTCCCCCTCCCCCAGCCCATATGGTCCTGAAGTGTTTGTCAGTAACATGACTAAACACCCAAGGAGGGCTCTTCAGAGTCCTTCCATGAAATTCCATACGTGGCTATATACAAAGAGAGATGGTCTCTTAATCGTTTGAGGATTTGGGGCTGTTAGCAACCTTTCTTCCTCCACCTTACAGCAGGCCAATCTAGGGTGAATCTAGCATAGAGAGACTCTGCAGGAGGCACTGCTGAAAGATGGAGAGGGAGACAGAGCCCCATGGCATCATTCTAAGCCCTGGCTACAGCCATGCCAGCCCAGTTAAGGGGCCTAATACATCTCCATTTTTGTTTAAGCTAATTACAGGAAGCAAGAAGCAGAAGCCTGAGAAACACCTCAATGCCGAGACGGTCTATCCTAGAGAGAGAGAAGGTGGTTGCTTAAGGTGCAGGCTTAGTCTTCTGTCTTTTTTTTTCTTCTTCTTTTTGAGACAGAGTCTTACTATGTCACCATTGGTGGAGTGCCATGGCGTCACAGCTAACAGCGACCTCAAACTCTTGGGCTTAAGTGATTCTCTTGCCTCAGCCTCCCAAGTAGCTGGGACTACCGGCACCTGCCACAACACCCGGCTATTTTTTGTTGCAGTTGTCATTATTGTTGTTTAGCTGGCGCAGGCTGGATTCAAACCCACCAGCCTCAGTGTCTGTGGCTGGTGCCGTAACCACTGTACTACAGGCACTGAGCCATTAGTCTTCTGTCTTAAAGGCTTCATGACTAAGACACATAGACTGGGAGAAATTCATCTTGGCAGGAGTGGTGGCCAAATAGTGGGGTAACTTTAGAGTTAAATAGACTTGAATGGAATCCCAGCTTTGGTGCCTACCAGTGGTGTGACCTTCTTTGAGTAACTTAACCTTTCTTTTCCCTCACATTTCTCCTTCCCTATAAAACATGGGGAATAGTATTAGCTTCATTGGATTACTGTGAGCTTGGCATGGCATAACATAGAGATGGACATGCATTCTTTAGTCATTTTGGTCCAGAATACCCCCTTTCTTCTGTGGAACTGCTCTTCCCCACTCTATCCAAATGTGTCTGCAGGGCACCATCAGTCATATAATCCAGCTGGCCATGTGGCTATGCCACAGGTTGGATTAATTATAATACTCATCCACCTAGTCAAGAGGATTGGTGCAAAGACGGGCACATGGCTTGAATCTAGTTTATCAGAGAGACACCTCCCCGAGGAATTTTTAAATTATTATCAATAAAGCTGGTATTGAATAATTATATTTCTTCTTTGGTCCCAAGGCTATAATGGTTTAAGCTCAGAGCTGCCGCAGCCATAGTTCCAGCTTTATGGAAATGCAGCATAATGCAGAAGGAAGCAGAGACAAGAGATAAAATGGGAAGGAGAGAATCTTAATAAGATTTTACATTCCTGGAGCTGGTTGATTTAAAGCTCCACCTCTGCCCTGCTTATGCTAATATAAGTTGGGTTTCTATCGCTTTTCAACCACAAGAGTCTTAACGCAGTATGTAATATACTTAGTATAAAGCAGATGGCATATAATAAATGCTCATAATAAATATTTAGCATGGAAAGTGCTCCCAGGAAAATGGTTTGAGACCTTCCAAACTTATGGAATCTTTGCTTTAATTTAACATAAATTCTTATGCCCCGTGTGTATGTGTGTGTGTTGTTGTACACATGCACACATACATACACAATGGTTTGTCGTAATGATAACAAAGTACACTAAAAAGAAATGCTCTCGGGCAGCGCCTGTGGCTCAAAGGAGTAGGGCGCCGGACCCATATGCCAGAGGTAGCAGGTTCATACCCAGCCCCAGCCAAAAAATGCAAAAAAAAAAAAAAGAAATGCTCTACAGCAATATCACAAATATTTCTACTTGTTGATACAAGCTATTTCAATCTCATAGTTATGTGCATAGAAGTAATGACCATTTCAAAGGAGAAAAGACCACATTAACATGACCACAGGCCAAAAAACTGATAGAGAGTCTTTATCCTAAGGATATCTAATTAATCTTTCAGAATATCCAAATAACTAGATTGGCACCTGCAGGTGGAGTACCAAATACTGGCTTACAGGAATGGTCAGGATGGGAACCATCCCCTGACAGAGCTCCAAAGGTTATACACAAAAGGGATTTGGGGTGAACATCCACTCTGCCTTTAGTTGATCTCCTCCAAGTTCAACCTTGGAGGGGTTTTTTTGTTTGTTTATGTGTTTGTTTTGAAATAGACTTTCACTTTGTAGCCCTCAGCAGAGTGCTGTGGCATCACAGCTCACAGAAACCTCCAGCTCTTCGGCTTAGGCGATTCTCTTGCCTCAGCCTTCCAAGTAACCGGGACTACAGGCACCTGCCACAACGCCTGGCTATTTTGTTTGTTGCAGTTTGGACTGGGCCGGGTTTGAACCCACCACCCTCGATATATGGGGCTGGCACCCTACCCACTGAGCCACAGGCGCCGCTCATTTTATTTTTATTAAAAGAAGTATGATTTGGGGAGGGGGTTCTATTTTTTAATTGTTTGGAATTCATCGAGGGTACAAAGAATTAGGTTACGCTGATTGCATTTGTCAGATAACATCCCTCTTATAATTGTGCCCTGCCCCCAAGAGGTGTGCAAGATACCGAGACCTCGTCCCCCTCCCTCTTCCCCTCTCTCCACTTGTTCATTCCCCTCCCCCCTTGTATTAGCTGTCTACTGCCTTCATATTAGAATACAATACATTGGATTCTTGCTTCTCCATTCTTGTGATGCTTCTGTTCCACCTCCATCCAGGTTAACACAAAAGACGTAAAGTCCACATCTTTCTTTGTGGCTGAATAGTATTCCATGGTATACATATACCACAGCTTGTTAATCCATTCCTGGGTTGGTGGCATTTAGGTTGTTTCCACATTTTGGCAACTGTAAATTGAGCTGCAATAAACAGTCTATTGCAAATGTCCTTATGATAAAAAGATTTTTTTTCTTCTGAGTAAATACCTGGTAATGGGGTTGCAGGATCAAATGGAAGGTCTAATTTGAATCCTTTGAGGATTCTCCATACTTCCTTCCAAAAAGGTTGTATTAGTTTGCAATCCCACCAGCAGTGAAAAAGTGTTCCCTTCTCTCCACATCCAAGTACGATGTTTTTTCATTGGGTTGTCTGACATAGTTGACCCCCAAACCTTGAGTAAGTCCATAAGGTAATGATTTCTGCTTACTAGGCAGAAAATCAGCGACCAGCCAGTGAAGGAAGAACAGCCTACCACTGCCATGTATAAGGAAATAAGGACCTAACACCTATCACTTTTTAAAAACCAAAACAGAGTGGCTGTGGTGGCTCATGCCCATAATCCCAACATTATGGGAGGTGGATGCTGGAGGATTGCTTGAGCTCTGGAGTTCAAGATCAACCTGAACAAGAGTGAAACCCCTATTTCTAAGAAAAATTATTCAGGTGTTCAGGTGGGGGTCTATACTTGGGAAGCTCAGACAGGAAGATCCCTTGAACCCTGGAGTTTGAATTCCTGAGAGCTGGGTTGGGGCCGTGGCACTTTAATCCAGGGACAGAGCAAGACTCTGTCTCAAAAAAAAGAGAGAGAGAAGAAGAAGAAAAGAAAAGAAAGAAGATAGAAAGAAAAAGAAAAAATCAGCCATCTGGCCAGAGATAAAATGCCCAAACCCATCCAATCCTCATCTATCTCTGGGTCCTCATTTTTGTCTTAAAGGAACTTTCCTTAATTGCCAGTAATTCCAATTATAGCAAGCCAACACTTCAGACACGGGGCAATTGGGAGAGGTTAATGTGATAGAAATAGTGAGACAGACCAGGGCACAAGGGCTTTGAACATGACCATAGGAACTACAAATGGTCACTTCGAATCCTGCAATCATTCTTTCACTTAAGCAAAGCCAATCTAGGACAAGCAACTGGGGAATCAAGGTTGCACAGGATTGCATAAACTCGTGTCTGAATTACTAGCTATGCTAATTTAGACTTCTCAGGGTCTGTCATCAAAGAATCGCTGAGAACAAGCTGCATACACACCCCTCATCTTGACAAAATGACAGAAGCACTCATCTGAGGCACCTGAACATCTCTTGTGTTATGGTAGCATATTAGGGATTTACTCATGTAAATGTTATAGAATGCTTGATAGTTTCTTATATCTATAGGGTTTGGGGGTGGGTTTCCTCATGATTTTAGCATGTTGACATTTCACTTCATCCTTACAAGCTAACTGATGCAGCTCTAGACTTCAAGACAGATAGAAAGGGGACTGATTGTACCAAGTGCACCTGTCTTCTCCACTTCGGAAAATTAAAGCTTTCCTAGAAAGTTTCTCAACAGGGATCTGCTCATATCTCATTGACCATGTTGACTTAGATAAGATCTTTTGTCATGTTTGGACCCATGACTACCCCAATAAAACTGAAGTTGTTAGCAAGATGGGGAATGCATGGACATTGCCTAGGTAAGCAACAGTGTCTGCCACAATGATTTCATTCAAGTCTACACAACGCCACTTATTATCTCCAGTGGGGGACTTTCCTGTTGATCCAACATGTGTTTAGCAAATCATAAGGCAGCACTCTCCACCACCCCATTCCAGAGGAATAGGAAGTGTTGTCTCTTCTTTAAGGATCAAGCTTTATATTCTTTCTCTTTCGAGAACGTGTGCCAGATAGATGTGTCTACAGCACAGACCTTTGACTCTGTCTTTTAGGTATATATGAACACTAAATACCTGTGGGAAGACTGTTGAAATATGTGAAGGTCTTGCGGTCAAATGAATTGTGGTTTTACCTTCACTTCCTTCTGTCTAAGTCATGTCTTCTCTCTAAACAGCATGAAGATTTCCACTAATAACCCAATCCAAAACCAGCTCCTCTTCCAGCTCTTCCCTCCCTCACCCCACTCCAACACATGATCCCATGAAGGCAAAGCAAAAATAAAAAAAAAATACATCAACCCAAATAACTATCAGTGCATACTTTATTAAAGTTAAATGTTCCACACAAACTACAGAATAACAAAAGCTGGTAGCTAATAATTCTTTACTTTTCATTGATTTGGTCTGATCAAAAAAAAAAAAAAAAACTCAGGGCACCACCTGTGGCTCAAAGGAGTAAGGTGCTGGCCCCATATGCCAGAAGTGGTGGGTTCAAAAACAGCCAAAAAAACCCCTCAAAACAAATTTCACTTTATCACTTCCTAAGGTTACAGCTAGAGTTTATCTGCGTAAAATTACTCTCATTTTTAAACAGAGAAAGATATTTGCCCAAACAACCAAATTCCTGTATTATGATCCAATTCTGGGGTGTGTGGTATATCTTTTAAATATGATGGGTAGACAGGCGCAGTGGCTCACGTCCGTAATCCCAGCACTTGGGAGGCTGAGGCAGGTAGATTGCCTGTGTTCACAGGTTCAAGACCAGCCTGAGCCAGAGAGAGACCCTGTCTCTAAAAAATAGCTGGGCATTGTGGCGGGGGCCTAAGGTCCCAGCTACTTGGAACAATGAAGCAAGAGGATCATTTTAACCCAAGAGTTTGAGGTTGCTGTGAGTTAAGATGCCATGGCACTCTACCAAGGGTGACCAAGTGAGACTCTGTCTCAAAAAGAAAAACAAAAAAAGCAATAAATATGATGGGTGATGTTTTGAGGAAGCTTTCTCTTGTAGACGGCCTGCCTTCTGGGCCCTGCAATGGCTAACTTCTAATATATGTTCAACTATATCTTGGCCATTATGGATGGCAGTCCACTAGGACAGTTCTGTCAACATGTCCTTTCTTCTGTCTAGAACTTCAGAACATACCAACATTTACAAGAGAAATTCATATGAAAATTCAGTAGAACACCATCTTCAGCCAGATGGCTGATCTGGATTGGTTTAAAGAAAGTGATAGGTGTTGGACACTTAATTCCCTATAAACAACAGTGGCAAGCTGGTCTTCATCCACCCAACAGGACTAGTAGGCAGAATTAATTAGCACATGAACTTACTCAAGGGAATTAGGGTCAACGGTGTCAACTCAATGAAAGAAATTTCTGGCCAGACACGGTGGCTCACTCCTGTAATCCTAGCACTCTGAGAGGCCAAGGTGGGTGGATAGCTTGAGCTCAGGAGTTTGAGACCAGCCCCGAGCCAAATTAGAAAAACTCTACTAAAGTTAGAAAAACTAGCCAGGCACAATAGCAGTTGCCTGTTGTCCCAGCTACATGGGAGGCTAAGGCAGGAGGATGGCTTGAACACAAGAGTTTAAGGTTTCTATGAGCTACAATGATGCCATGGCAGTCTACCAGTGAGACTCTGTCTCAAAAATAAGAAAAAAAGGCTCAGCTAGGGCACCAGCCACGTACACTGGAGCTGGTAGGTTAGAATCTAGCCCGGGCCAGCCAAACAGCAATGACAAAAAATGGCCAGGCCTTATGGTGGGCACCTGTAGTCTCAGCTACTTGGGAGGCTGAGGCAAGAGGATCTCTTGAGTCCAAGAGTTTGAGGTTGTTTTGAGCTATGACGCCACAGCCCTCTACCAAGGGGTGACAAAGTGAGACTCTTGTCTCAAAAAAAAAGAAAGAAATAGCTCGGCGCCTGTGACTCAAGCAGCTGGGGTGCCAGCCACATACACCTGAGCTGGCGGGTTCGAATCCAGTCTGGGCCCACCAAACAACAGTGATGGCTGCAACCAAAAAATAGCCAAGAAAACAAAAAAACAAGAAAGAAAGGAAGGAAAGAAGGAAGGAAGGAAGGAAGGAAGGAAGGAAGGAAGGAAGAAAGAAAGGGCAGCGCCCGTGGCTCAGCAAGTAGGGTGCCGGTCCCATATACCAAAGGTGGCAGGTTCAAACCTGGCCTCTGCTGAACTGCAAAACAAAAAAATAGCTCGGCATTATGGTGGGTGCCTGTAGTCCCAGCTACTCAGGGAGGCTGAGGCAGAAGAATCACCTAAGCCCAGGAGTTGGAGGTTGCTGTGAGCTATGATGCCACAGCACTCTACTGTGGGCTACAAAAAAAAAAGAAAGAAAAAAAGAAGAATATTTATTTTTTCTAAGTAATAATAAAGCCTCCAAGATTAATACTGGAAAGAGAATGTCCTAAAGGAACAAGGCACCAATACCACACAAAGCCTGAGAGACGGCTTCCTCTTATGATGCCACACTAAAGACTGATGCCCCCATGCTGGCTGCCCCACCCGCCTCCCTGGCCTAAGGCTGAGTATATAACTCTTCTTGGGATGTTCCCTTACACGGCAAAGTTACAATGGAAATGCCTAGCCAAGCTAAAGGAAGGGAATATGAAAATGAGCAGGCGTGATTGCTGATGCCTGTAATCCCAGCACTCTGGGTGGCTGACACGGGTGGATCACCTGAACTCAGGAGTTGGAGACCAGCCTGAGTTAGAGGGAGACCTCATCTCTAAAAATAGCTGGGTGTTGTGGCAGGCACCTGTAATCCCAGCTACTAGGGAGGCTGAGGCAAGAGAATTGCTTGAGCCCAAGAGTTTGAGGTTGCTGTGAGCTGTGACGTCATAGCACTCTACTGAGGGCGACAAAGTGAGACACTCTCCAAAAAAAAAAAAAAAGAAAGCAACTAGGCGGAAAATAACATTAAAGTAGATGGACTGCGACAGAGATGGCTCCTTCCTGGTTTTCAGGCCCGTCGTGCTTCATCTCAGCTTCTCAGAATGGAAACCCTAAGACCAAATCTCACAGAAATGAAGAAATGCCTCCCAATGGAAGGCCTATTTTATAAGTCCTTGCTGAAGACCCACCTGGCCCTCTAACAGAACCATGGCCTGCTGCAAACGAGGTCATGCCTGGCTAAGGCAATATGCACTTCCCTTCCCCTTCTTTTCCCTTGACACATATTCATTCATTATCCCCCTTATTCATGTGGTCATTCAAAAAACATTTATTGAATATGCACTATGTCCCAGACATTGTGCTAAGTCTGCGGTGGTAAGAAAAGAGCTCTAATCACTTTCCTTATTTTTTTTTTACTTTTCACAATTTTAAAGTTTTATTGAGGTGTAATTGACAAATAAAAATTGCATTTTTCAAGGTGTACAATATGATGATTTGATATATGCATATTCTGTGAAATGATCACACAATTAACACATTCGTTACCACACATAGCTACCATTTTGGGGGGAGGTGTCAGTGTGTGGTTAGACACTTAAGATTTACTCTCAGCAAATTTCAGGTAAATATCACCATGCTATTTACTGCTTCTCCATCATCTTTCCCCATGGAACTTATAGTCTAATGAGCATATGTTTGAAAAATAAATAGTAAAGAGTCTTTACATTTCAGAAACAATACTTAGATATTTATGAATAAAATGATAATGAGGTAATCACAAGGAATATTAAAAAGTTTGGTAAAGAGTTGAGATTGTTGAATGTGGATGATGAGTACAGTGAAGTTTATTACTACTAATTATACTACTTGATTTACATATGCACGTGTTTAAGTTTTTCTAAAATAAAAAGTTTTTTGTTTTTTTTAAGTATTAAGGCTAGATACAGTGGTTCATACCTGTAATACCAGCACTCTGACAGGCTGAGGCAGTTGGATTGCTTGAGTTCAGGAGTTTGAGACCAGTCTGAGCAAGAGTGACACCCCAACACCCTGTCTCTAATAAAAATATAAAAACTGGCCAAGTGAGTGGCAGGGCGGGGAGCATCTGTAGTCCCAGTTACTGGGGGAGGCTAAGGTGAGAGGATCACTTGAACCCAGGAGTTTGAGGCTGCTTTGAGCTGTGATGTCACAGCATTCTAGCTTGGGCAACAGAGTAAGACCCTGTCTCAGGAAAAAAAAATTCAAAAGTATTGAATGGTATTGGGTGGCACCTGTGGCTGAAAGGAGTGGGGCACTGGCCCCCTATACTGGAGGTGGCAGGTTCAAATCTGGCCCCGGTCAAAAACTGCAAAAAAAAAAAAAAAGTATTAACCTAAAGCAATAAATTCTGGATGCCAAATGAATGGCATAGCTGTGGTGACTACTTGAAGCTCTGAGATCAGAGAGTGAGTGATAGCGTGGAGAAGTGTGGGAAGTGCGAAAGTGTGATAGCAGCCACATACGTGCACACCAAGAAACACTCATTCGGGATGATTTTAAAAGGGTCTCCATCTCCTGGATAGAGTTACCCCCTTCTGGCTCGGCGCCTGTAGCTCAAGTGGCTAGGGCACCAGCTACATACACCAGAGCTGGAGGATTCGAATCCAGCCCAGGCCCACCAAACAATGACAACAACCAAAAAATAGCCAGGCATTGTGGCGGGTGCCTATAGTCCCAGCGACTCGGGAGGCTGAAGTGAGAGAATTGCTTAAGCCCAAGAATTTGAGGTTGCTGTGAGCTGTGACGCCAAGGCACTCTACCCAGAGTCTTGTGACTCTGTCTCCCCCACAAAAAAAAAGAGTTCCCCCCTTCTGCCTTGGGGTGACGATGACAAGAAGAATGGCCTATTACTTAGATCAACATGCTGCTGATTGAACTGGGAATTTCTTTTATCTAACTATCCAGCTAAACCACAAAAGGAGAAATCCTTAAATGGACTAAGGAATAAGGTAAAAATTACACATGTGTTTTGTAAAATCAGTTAAAACGGGCATTTTTCTGGACCCAAACAGAGGAGGTTATTATTAGGTTCGTTCTAGAGCTGGTTATTCAAATGTTAATAAAATGGTCATTGCCTTGTGATTAAAAGGTTGTGCTGGTATAATGCTTACAGGCAGGATATGTGGGCAGAACAAGTGTCCACACTGCTTAGCCATCACTAGCTATTACTCATTAGGAAACATGGGGAAGGAAACTGGGGAAAGGGGAGTGGAGCAGTATGGAATAAGTAGACGTTTGCAGCAGTATAGGAACAAGGAGCAACCACATCCACGACCATGAACTATACTAAGACCAAGAACAAAAGCAGTGGAGGTGGAAGAAGCAGATGCTTGCCACATCACAGATGCAAGGGGCAGATATGTGCTAGAGCTCTGAGGGACAGCAGGGCTGCTGAACATGAATGAGCCCCAGTTGATGTGAACCTGGTAGCCCTGGTGGGCTTCAGTATATCACCATGGATGACTGCAGAGCACAGAGCTTTAGACATAAAACCCTGCATGTGAGGAAGGAGATTGGGACTGCTGTCCTCAGAGCCCTTCTGGGCTGGGGTGGCGTGACAGCTCACAGTGACACTAAATGCAGGGCCTGGCTCACAACATCTGTCCCTGCCTCAGATGTCCTCCTCTCCACTCCTGGTCCCCTTCACTTATCTGAGTCCTGTTTTTACTTCAAAGCATCCTCATCCGGGAAGCCTTCCTTGATCATCCAAATTCTCAATCCCTTCTCTTATACCTCAACTCCTATGACATTCACTGTCTGATCATGCACTTGGCATGTATCCTATATTAACTTATTTTAAACAAACACTTGTGCTTTTTTCATCAGACTATAAGATCCAAGAGAAAAGAAACGAATTCTGATTTGTTTACCACATAGCCCATTACAACGAGATCTGCACAAGTGCTGGGTGCCTTTTACAGAGGAAGCACAGAGTTCAAGGTTAAAACTCCTGTGTTTTAACACTAGCTCCACATTTCATTAGAAATCTGATGCTGGCCAAGTAACAAGCCAGTTAACTTCTCTAGGCCTCTGTCTCCTCCTTGGAAAAAGAGGTTAAAAATACCAATACCTCCTCGCACAGTCCTCAAGAGCACCGCAACAAATAATGGATGTGGAAGAACTTTGTAAAAAGCACTTTTTAGATCCACATAAGAATTTAAAATAATCACGCAAGAGTGTTGGTTCTTCCCCATCTTACCAAGTATATCAAACTTTTAATCTGTTGTTTCCCTAAACTCTGCACGTAGCAGAAGTTCAAGAAATATTTATCCTCGTTAATAACACTGCTAATAATAGCTATGTTGATGATTATGCCTAGCCACTATTGATGAAGATAAGTTAATGGTCACCTAATGCTCAGCAAATATGATTTTTACATTTGAATGCACCCCTGAAGCCACGGGCTTTTCCCCCCTCTCCTTTATGACATGTTGGGTGAGGGTGGGAAGAGGCCTCCAGTCTGGCAGAGGCCCCTTTAAAAATGTACCCGGGCTCCTCCTCTGCCAACCAGGTTGCTAAAAATATGACAGCAAAAGCTGAAATATTTGCAGCGAAAACTGAATTTCCTGCTCCCTCCACCCCCTCCACTCAAATGGGTAAAATCCTGACCTAAGAAGCCCCCAGATCAGCTCCACCAAAGGCACAGGCCTCCTACTTTTCAGCCTCTTTCTTATTATGGAGTCCCTCTGTGGGCTCGAGCTGGGATGTTATGTTCAGAAAGTGCCCACTCCAAGGAGGGGAAGCCACAAGCATTGGCAAATAGATTGTCACATGTCTTGGCTTTTCTCCCTGCTTACTAGGACCAGCCCTCTCCAAATCCCCCTCCATCTGTCCCAAGAAGGATCTGTATTGGACCACAGAAGCTTCCCACTAATCCACCTTCCACACTCTCTTTTGCTAACCATCTCCTCTTCTGCCTGCCATGGCTTTTACTCTTAACCCTCTCCCTCCGTGCTCCCTGCTGGCATCATCCCCCAGCACTGATATGCCCTAGCCCTTCATTTTGGGACCTCATCTCCTTTCCAGGCCTGCAGCCCTTCCCCTTTAGTAGCCATAGGGGTTGGCGACTGTACGGAAGAGTCAAGGACACCTACAGGGTCCAAGCCCAGGTGGTTAGAAGCTAATATTCCAAACATTGACTAGTAGCACCAGCCCTGGGCCAGGAAAGCTGCTGTGGGAAGTGTCACCTGGTATCATCATTTGCCAAGGACCAAAGCCCTGCAGACCCAGACCTGGGCATCCCACATTGCACCTGTTCCTTTTCCCAGCTCCTGTATTTGAGAATCACAGGCTCAGAGTTCCACCAGCCCACCTTGCAGATAGACTCCAGCCACCTAGAGGTGCAGAAGGGGAGCCTTTCACAAGGGTTGGTGCATGCCCTGGCCTTACAGTGGCTAAGGCTAAGGGGTCCACCCTGAGCATGTCTTTGGATGTCATGTGTGACAACCTGTTCAGGGTGTGTGGCTTTGGGGATGTATGAGCAGTGCGTGTGACCCCGTCTTTGGGTCTATGTATATGTGTCATTTATATGAGGCCATAGGTGTTGCTGCTCCTGCCTCTGGTATTTCAGTTTGAGTGAGTGTCCGTCTTCTCCCTCCCACCTCTGCCTTCTCTCACCTCAGAGCCAGCCCATCCCCCAGGACGAGCACTGTGGCCAGTTCTGCGTAGGAGCCTCAAGTGGGCTGCTACTGAAACGGTTGTTTTGCAGATGGAATTGACAGTTGCCGTGTCTGTTCTCCTGTGGACCCGCCAGTGTTCAGAGACACCCTCACCCCACACAGAGGTGTTTTTCAAGAAGAGGCAAAGGCTATGCTGCCGGTGTGGGAGTTTGGGGTATGTGTGTAAAGGTACCTCCCTCTCAGCTCTGACCAGCAGGAAGAAGGCCCCAGAGGCAGAGCAGCCTGCAGGGGGATGTTGCCTAGCAACTTAGGAGACTTTACTGCAAACTCACCAAATCCCGAATTCCTCAGCTCTAATTTGGGAAGAGAAAAGCACAGAGTCTAGGCCTGGTACCGACTATGTCACCCCAATTTCCTTCTTTCCTCTCCCCTCTGAATTCTGGAGATGACGTCCAGTAGGAACTGGCACACCCGAAGGTTCCAGATGTGCCCATCACATAGGCAAGGGCCTGAGTTCCCGAGACATCTGGCCATTTGTTGGAGGTGGGAAGATGGAAGATGCGCCAGAGCCAGCTTGGGGAACAGATTTTTAGTTACAAGGGTGGGTGGGTCCCAAACATGCTGAGAGAGACACCCCTACACCCTAAGTCCTGAAATCTCAGCCAGCATCCAGCTCAGCTCAGGGCCCCAGCTGGCTAAGCTATCCCCATCCTGAGTGGACACTGGAATTTCCCCCGACTCATTTTCCCTTTGCCAAGGAAAATGTGAGCCAAATGTTCAGGTGGGAAGGAAGCCAGTAATAGCCATCCTAGGACTGGCCAGTGGCTGGCGATTCCTTGCAGCTGTGCCTTAGGGTCTCTTGTCACACCCAGAGCCACAAGGCTTTTCGCTCTATGTTACTCCAGGCAGCAGCCATTTTTCCTCCTTCTCTCCTCTAGGACCTTAGCTGAGGAAGACTCTTGATAGTTTTCTCAGAGAAGGCCTCCTCTACCCAAATAACATGCCTCACAGCCAGCTCTGGCACCCTGACAAGTCAGGAGTGGTTGGTGACCACAAAAGTGACACACTGTCCCTCCCAGATGCTCTTTCCTTATCTCCCCTTCCCAGCCTCGCACAAAGCCCACATCCTTCCTCATCATAGACCCAAAGAGTCTATTAACTTCTAATAGCCTATACTTGGGTTTAGGGTACTTTTTCTTTTTCCCAGGAGCCAGTGAGGGTGGCCAGTTTTCGCTTTATTCTGAGGCAGCAGATCAAGATGTTAGGGAGAGTCTGGTGTGAGGAGTGGCTGGAGGGAAGGGTCTTTCTTCCAAGTCTATACCCATATTATAAACATAAACAAAGTGAGTTTTGTTGGTTTGGTGCAGGGTATACAGGCAGATAATAGATAATGGATCCATAGATGTGTAATACAGACAGCTTGAGTAGGGTGATTGCCTGTGTGAGTGTGTGTGTGTGTGTGCGCCCACAACAGGGTATCTGCACCTACCTGAAACTGCACAGGGTGTGCATACAAGGTCTATGTAATTATTTTTTGCAGGTTGTTACAATTGTAGTGTCAGTGTGTTGGAAGAACACTTTTTTGGGGGGGGGGGCCGGGTCGGATTTGAACCCACCACCGGCGCCCGACTCCTTGAGCTACAGGGGCCGCCAGGAAGAACACATTTTAATGAGCCTGGAAGTGTCTGTCATATGTGGACAAGTGAGCCTTCTGAGCTTTTGTGTCCGCGCCTGCCCATCACCAGGTTGTCTACCAACAGCTTTCTCTGTTCTGTAGCGGGAGTGATGATGGGACTTTTTTTTACTGCATGTCTTTAGGAGCTTTTCTTTGCGGACTGAGGGGGAGGGAAGTTAGAGGGAGCCATATTTGGGACTTCAGCTAGGTTGTGGAAATATGGAGAGGTGGGTGAGGGGTGCGTGATTTTCTGTCCGTGGGCGGGAGAGGGTGCTTGGGCCCAGATGTGAGTGTGTTTGTGCCAGAGATGTCGGGGGCCTCCGTCTGGTCTGCCTACTCCAGCATGCATCTGCCTGGCAGTCTGCCGCGTAGCAAGCAAGGGGATTGCGTTGGGACGATGGCGTGTAGGGGGAATAAATACAAGGGTGTAGGCGGAGGGGTTGGGGCAGGAGCGCGGCGCGGCGGCGGGAGGCGAGAGAGAGGGCGTGGTGCTCCCGCCACTTCTCCCCGCCCACCCTGCCGAAGGCTTCTGATTGGCTTCCCGGCCGCGGGGCTCAGGTTACATTCGCGAGCGGAGCCGAGCGCGGGAGACCGGACCCGAGAGGCGAGCTGCAGGTTCGGTGCGGGTCGGCTGGCGACCCTCAGCCCTTGAGCCCCCACCCAGCATCACACAGACCCCACCCCCGCCTTACGCCAGCCTCCGCCCCAGGCAAGGACCCCCAACACCAGCATGGACTGCTGCACCGTAAGTTAGGGGGCCGGGGAGACCGGCGCTCAGCTGGTTTCGGGGCAAGGGGCAACCGAGAACCCCTTGGAGGGCGAGTAAGAAATGGAAGAGGGTGCGGAAGACCTAGGAGCAAAAAGGGGTGCCAACTGAGACGTGGGTGGTGGGTGGTGGAAGGCGCTCGCCTGAGTTGGAAGCCCCAGGAAAAATGCTCCCCAACTTGCGGGGGCGTCTGAGCGTCGATCAGCCTGGCAGTCTAGGTTGGACTGGGATCTCGGCAGGGCTCTGCAACAGGGATGCTGGGGGTTAGACGAGAGGAGGAACTTCACACACACAGACACCCCAGGGAGACACTGGAAACCGTCACCTAGGGAAGCCGTGGCGACTGCTTTCTCCGGGCTTTCGGCCTCCACCCTATTCCCCATCCCACCGCCGCCGCCTGGGTGGGCGGACCGGCTGATCCTCCAGAGCCTTCAACAACCGCCTAAGCGCCCTGTACAGCGCAGGCTGGGATAATAGATTCATATCGGTTAGCTGAGTAGTGATGATGAGCACCAGAGAGCCCAGTCAATGTGGTTCTTGGGGCGGAGGGGCGGGTGTTGGCCGGCCCCCAACGCCTCCCGCTCTGGGGGTGCTGGGTGAAGTGACCGCAGGGGAGCCCTGCTGGCGAGGGAAGGAAGTGTCTGCGTTTGTCATTGCCCACACGGAAACCTGCATACCGCAAGGGCCTAAAGCCGAAGTGGGTTGCTGTTAAGGTGGCTCGGTATGAAAGCGCCTGGCACAGGACCTGCCTCACTGGAAGAGTCCAGTGGTCATACGTATATAAAATGTGTATGTTCATTTATTTTTAGCCCCTACATATGGAGAAAGACTACTCCAAAGTCTTTGTATTTTCATTCAGTCAACTCAGCTAATGATACAAGAGGTTACTGACTTTGCCTGCTCCCCACCCTCCATCCCATGGCTACGAAGGAAAAAAAAAGTGAGGTTTGGAAGGAAAGGATAGCCCAGTTCTATAAGAGGTGAGACTTCCTTATGGCTGGGTACCAAGCCCCTGAGCAAATTTAGGGGCAAGTCATGGTGGTTGTAATTGTAACACTTATTAGTGTCAATAATGGTTGCCAGTTTGTGAATGCTTACCATGTACCTAGCACTTTATCTTTAATCACGGCAACAACCCTGTGTGAGGTGGCATTATTTCACAGATGTTCAGACTGAGGTTTAGAAAGATTAAATGCTTTTCCCAAGGAGGCAGGATTTAAGCATAGCTCTGTCTGGTTCGAATAGCTATACTTTAACCCCTGCTCTGAATCTGTACTGTTTTTCTTCATTATAAAAGTAATATGCTCATAATAGGAAATGTAAAACTAAAGAAAAGTAGAAAAGTGAAACATCAATCATCTACAACCCACCCCTTCCCCCTGGAGAACACCCTGATAACATATCTCTTTCCAGCCTTTTTCCTTTGCTTGTTATGCTCCAGGAAACAATTATTGTGAAAGGGCTCCCCTTTCCTGGGGTCTACTGAAGAAGAGCCCCTCACCCCCTGCAGTGTCTTATAAAGTAGACAAAATAAATACATAATGGATTCTGGGATATGAGTGGGAAAGGGGAGAAGAGTGTGGAGGCTGGGGAAGGTGAAGCAGGAGGCATGGTCAGTGAGTAAGCAAAGGATCCAAGAAGCCAGAGAAGGAATATAGCTTGGCTCCTTTGGTGTCTGCAGAAGCAATTAGGTTATGATGTGGAGTCCCTGCTTGCAGGCCCTGGTCTGCCCAGGACTGTGCTCTTAAGTACCCAGGAAGCCATATGGAGGGATTGGTAGATGTGGTTGGAATCAATGTCCCCTAGAAAGGGGAGGCTCCCCACCCAAAAGGTATAAATAATACGATTATGTCATTCCACCCAGTGCACAGGAGCCTTCTCAATTCATCCCCAGTCCTAGGTCATGAGCAAGAGAGACACATTATCACACTGTGCAGGAAGGGGTTCGGGAAGAAGAAAGGGTGATAAGGTAAAGAGTTGGGGAAGGGCAGAGGTGCAGCTGGGCATCTTCCTACCACCTTCTGGTGGGCTGGGCTCAATGCTGAAAAGTAGCAGGGACTTGTAAAGAGAATAGCATGGTACCTCTTGGGGGCTAGAGGCAAGTCGTTCATCTTTCATTTTTGGGGCTCTCCTAGATGACTGCCTTGCCTGATGTTTGGGAAGAGCCTACTCCTGCCTTATTCCATACTCTTTCCCCTTGGCAAGAAAACTCAAACAGAAATGAGGCAGAAGAAAACATTTTTTCATGTTTTTTCTTGTCAACAGAGCTGTTGAATCAAATGTTGCAGTGGCTGATTTACAGAGCCATATATACACATACACACACACACACACACACACACACACACACACACACACACCATATATCACTTTTCTCGCACTCATTTAATCTGAAAAAGCAAGGTAACATTTTTTGGGATCCTATTCCTTTCTTTTGATTAGTCTAGTTGGCTTCATCCTGCTGAATTCAGAGAAATAATTACCTGCCCTAAGACAGTAGCTAACAGCAGAGGCTACTGAATCCAATCACTTCACTATTTGGCAGCTCACTGACCTTAGGTAGGTTACAAAATATCACTGAGGCTATATCCTGACTCCTAAAATGGGGATTAAATTGGGTAACTTGTGCACAATGCTTAGCAGAGGCCACCTGACACAATTGGCAAGGATAATCTTTAAAGCTATTAGAATTTGGGAATTGAAGAAGACGATATTCTAGTTGTGGCTGAAAAAAAATGAAACTTGGAGGTGAAGTAATATGCCCAGCTGGGACTAGGGGCCGTGGCTCCTATTTTGCCAACCAATGCACTTTCTACCTCCCCCACCACCCCCCTGCCAGATGTCCTTCAATTTTTTTACATCGATATCTCAGGCACACACAGCAGTCTAGGCTATGAGAGGCACTGACCTATGAACCCCTTTCCAGACTCCTTTTACTGTCTTATTACTTTTGCCACTTAGCAGCTCTGTCCTGAGAATTGAGCTGGAGGGAAAGAGAGCTGATTCTAGAGAAGAGCAGAGGGTCAGGGGTGGCCTTATCTGTTGTTCTAGATTTCCATTCTGCATCCAGCTGGGGTGGGATGGTAACAACAGGTCAGGTCTTAGCAGGGTTGGGGGAAGATACCCCTTCGCAGAAGGGTTCCTCCTCCACTCAACCTCCCCGAAGGCCATCAAGATGAGGTGGGTCAGGAGTGGTTATTTAAGGTTGTTGCCCCCTTTTGAGAAGGAGCCTCACTATTCCCTGAAAATATCCCAAGAAAGACTTGAGTTCTGAGAATCAAAGAACTTAAAGGAGTTATTTCTGATTTTAGGTGAGAAATAAGATGTCAGGGAAAGCTCTAGATCTGTGAAAGACAAGAATGTATTTGTCAGGCCCCTCCACAGTTGCCTATTCCTAATGCCTTTTAGCTGCATTTAAATGGATTGTGGGCTTCTCCAGCACAAATGAAAGAACTTTGAAGCCCAGGAAGTGAGGACAGCCTCAGGAAACATGGTAAGGGGGAGCCATTTGTAAACTAAGCTTGGGCAACTGGAATTTAAACATGCACTTCTGGAGCAGAACCTGGCTAGAACAGTGATCACTGAAGCCACCTCACTCATGTCCTGTCCACTTCTGTGAACTGGACTGAGGAATGTGCAGAACTGAATTGCCATTACGATGTGAGACCTTGGTCATCTCATGTCCTAGAAGAAACAGTGAAAGCCGTGAAAGTCATCATGCAAAAAAAAAGAGCACAAATTCCTAGAAGCCAGAGGGTCAGATCAAAGGAGAAATACCCTTCCAACTTCATAGTAACTATCCCTGTCCCAACCTGCACTAATGGTAATATTAACCAACAAAGGGACACAAGAGCTGCTTGTCTCTCCAATCCAGAGCCTTACCTCCGAAATCAATACCATCAATTCTCTAACCCAATGGTTCTCAACCTTCCTAATGCTGCTGTCCTTTTAATACAGTTCCTGTATGTTGCGACCCACAGGTTGAGAACCTCTGCATGGTCTGACCCTTTCTACTTTCAGCTAGGGCAGGCTGTCAGGGAAGCAGAAACCTACTTTGGGGTGCAGGGGTGGGTCTGATTAGTATTAGGTTGAATCAGGTGAACTTGTTATTATATGACCATTTTGGGTCTGTGAAAACGACTGTTTCACATCAATTTATTACTGTTTAAGACAACCATAATAGCTACCACTTACTGAGCAAGTAGATTGTATCAGAAGCTTTATGCATATCATGCTATTTGTTCTTTCCCACAACCCATAGAAGTGGATATTATTATCCTGATTTATCAGATGAAGGAGCTAAGATAGGAAAGAATTAGATGATTTGCCCAAGACCTCACAGTTACAGCAAGCGGTGGTCAAGCTTTGGTTTGTTTTCTAAGCTGCATTTGCTTATCCTACAAAGTAGGGGTTAAAAATATATTCTGGACTTGACATAAGAGGGTTTAAATCTTAAGTCTACTGATAACTACCTGTATGACCCAGGTAGGTTTTTAAACATTCCAATCATTTTTGTTAAGGGGTAAACTGGGATGACAATAAAAACGTACGTCATAGCTTTGTTTTTGAGAACTATATAAAATAATGTCTGTAAAACACTATGTTATTGCACCTGGAACAAGGTAAGTGATTAAATGGTAGCTATCACCGCACAGCTGTGTCCGCCTGGCACTGAACCTTCCTCTTCGCCTGCGGCTCCCTCTCCCCGACACACCCGCCCCAGGGTGAGACCCTGCTTTACCCCTTCCCCACCCTCAACTCTATCTGTGCACTCCCACTCCGCGTGCCTTCCTCTCCATCCCCCAGGGCTGTGTTCCTATCCCACCCTCGCGGGATCACGATCCAGTCACCCCATAAGAACCCCCCTGCCCCGCCCCCAGGAGAGCGCCTGCTCCAAGCCGGACGACGACATTCTCGACATCCCGCTGGACGACCCCGGTGCGAACGCGGCAGCAGCCAAAATCCAGGCGAGTTTCCGGGGCCACATGGCGCGGAAGAAGATAAAGAGCGGAGAGCGTGGCCGGAAGGGCCCGGGCCCTGGGGGGCCGGGCGGAGCAGGGAGCGCCCGGGGAGGCGCGGGCGGAGGCCCCAGCGGAGACTAGGCCAGGTGAGGCGGGCGGGCTGGAGGCGGCCTTACCCAGCCCTCCTCCCCAAAACCGGGGCAGATTGCGGAGGGCGGGGGAGGGGTGCGGGGTAGGGAGCTGAAGGCGGGGGACTGGAAATTCGGTATCTGGGGTGAGTGGGGCGGCAGGAGGAGGGTGCTGCGGGTTCCGAGGTCTCACTTTCTTCTCCCCTTTTACTCTCCCTTCTGCCCCACCCTGGACCAAAGAAGAACTGAGCATTTTCGAAGGTAACGAATAGGACCCCAAAGCGTGAGTGGGAGAAAAGGACCAAATCCCCTACCATTCCCTCTGCCCGCCCTCACCCCTCCCAGCCAGGGAAAATAAACCCTGCACTTTCGGGTTTTCTGATACATCAGGATGCCTGAGGCTCGGACCGGGACACCACTGGACCAATACAGACACGCAGGCACCCCCATTTGGCTGCACAAGCTGGCCGAGGGGCATAGACCCAGCGCTGTGCACACACGTACCTGCAGCGGGGCTCACTTCAACACAGTGACTCGGGCGGGGGGTTCTGGGTTGTTGGGGTCACCTGGGACTACCCGCCCAAGTATCCTGGCTCAGAAAGGGGGCGGGGTGGAAATACCAGGAGAGGGCAGCTTCTCAGACCTTCTCTCTCCTCAGTTCCCGAGGAGAGATGGATGCCGCGTCCCCTTCGCAGTGACAAGACTTCCCTGCCGTGTTTGTGACCCCCTCCTTACCACCAACCTGCCAGCTTCAGGAGCCCCCCTGCCTCCCAGAAACTCCCTTCCAGGCAGGCTCCATCGCGGAGTCTGTGCCCTTTTAGTTAGTCTCTAGTCCAGTATGGCCCCTATTTGCCCTTCCTCCCCAACCTGCCCTAAACCCTGCGCTCCCAAATCTTCCTTCTTTTGCTTCTCGCCCACCTCTCTCCGCACCCAGCATGCAGCTCTGCCTCCGCAGCCTCGGTGCGCTTCCCTGCGCGCACTGCGGAGGGCGCCCTAAGCGTCACCCAAGTACACTCCAAAAACAAGTCCTTTGGTTCTGTGCGCAGCTAAAAGGGGCGCCCTGCGTCTCTGTGCGGTTCCCGTCCCAGCCTAGTACTTGGCCCCGGGGCAAGGAGAAAGGGGAAGAGGGTTTTCATGGTGGCAGATGCCCCTTGCTCTGATCAGAAGGGAGGTCCCTATCCCGCACCTGCCTGTCGCGTCCCCTTGCCTCTCCCTAGCGCACTCTGAGAGCAGCCTCTCCAGCTCTTGTTTATGCAAACGCCGAGCGCCTGGGAGGCTCGGTAGGAGGAGTCTTCCGCGGCCCCGCCCCCGCCCCCGCCCGCGCCAGCCCCGTCCCTCGCAGGGCTCCTGGGGCTGTGGCCGGAAGGTTTTTAATCTCAGTGTGTGCATGTGACCGTTCCGGGTTGGGATGTGAACAATAAAGAGGAATGTCCAAGTGTTCAAAGGGTGCCGAGGGGCGGAGTTTGGGTGCATAAGGCCACCCCTTGGTGCTTGACAAGACTCATTTGCTCAAACCAAATAACATGAGTGAGGACGGGAGTGGGTGGAGGGGGAAGGGTAGGGCAGAGGTGGGGCGAGCAGTACCTATGTTGAAACCTGCTCCCTTGACCCAGCCAAACTCCCTGCCTATGGGCGTCGTCTCCCGGACTTCAAGCTCGTTCGTTCCTTCCCTTACTGGTCATACTCCTCGAACCACCTAGAGGAATTTGACATACCACCAGGAAGAAGAGGGGGTCAATATGGTACCCAAAGACTTTTAATTATCGGCATCCTCCTTCGCCGCCCTCGGGGAGCAGAAGTCAGACCACCATAGGGAGCTTGGACTTCGTGGTCGTCACAGTGCTGGCAGACGGGGGCCTCTCCAGCAGCCCAATGCTAGGATCAGCCCTCACAGAAGTTTGCTCAGAAATCCCTGGAGCGGTGGCATCCTCCCTGATGGATTTAGGGAAATTTTTAGTGAAGGCTAGAAGCATCCTTCAGAGGACAGCCATCCTCTAACCTGGGGACTTTTAAATTTTACTGTTCGTGAGAATCATCTGTGGAACTTTGGTTAAAATGAAGATTCCAAGCGTCATCACAGTCCCTACCCCCCAAAACACACAAACACACCCCTTAAGAGGGCTGGGAAGTGGCCTGAATCTGAATGTTGAGTAAGTTTTGGACCTGGACTAGCAGCTAAAGTAAATGGCAGAAGCAGCTTTCCCCTCCTTTCCTGATTGCCTCAAACAGAATTAAACTCAGCTGAATGCTCAGAACAAAGCATCCAGCTACTTCCAGGAAGTTAGTATATATGGAAATGCCTTAAAAACAGAAAAGCCAATTGTGTTTCTTAAGTATGAAGAGGGGGCAGCACCCCCTGCCCCGGAACACATTTTACAATGTCAGAATTCGAGGGTTGCAGGCACCTATTTTTAACCCAAGCCCTTTCCTCCCCCTCAGCACCACCCCCCAGCCCTCCTGCTCACCGAAGGTCACTACCCCCATAAGTCCCTTTGGGCTTCTTCTTCTTCTCTTTCTGGAACCTGATCAGGCAGAAGGTAGCAACTGACAGTAATAGCACACCCAGGAGCACCCCAATCAGAGCCCCAGCCACTCGGCCTTTGGAGGGATCTAAGGAGACAGAGGACCCTCTGAGTCACAGACCTTCCTTCACAGCTTCATGCAGCCTCCCCACCCCAAACCTGCCAGCTTGGCATCTTCCCAGCATACTCTTACCAGTCACAGAGAGGGTCAGCTCACAGGATGCACTGCCCATCTGGTTGGTGGCCACACAGCGGTAGGTGCCGGAGGAGGTCAGAGAGAGGTTGGTGAGAATGAGCTGGCCGGACACTTCATCTGGAGGATGAAGAGGAAATGTGCCACCACTCACGCCACCCCGTGAGTACCAGCTATGAGGAGAATTCATTTCACTTTTTCCTTACACTTCTGTCAGAAAGAGTCTAACCTCATTTTATTGGTTCAGAGAAAGGAAATAATTTGTCCCAAGGGACCCAGAAAGGCATTCCAAAGCCACTGCAACTTTTGTGTTCTTTCCAGCCTACTTAGCTGCCTTTTGAGGGAACTGTGTTAGCATAAAGGGATCAGAAACTGGCGATGGAATTGGGGTGGGGTACTTAATGGCTAATTAAGGTTCAGGTTCCTAGTTGGGAGTAAAAGGTTAGGTTGCTAGACACTGCATCTTCTAGGGTGGTTCGAAGCTGACCCAAATGTGTTCCTCAACTGCTAACCTTTGCTTTAAAAGAGCACACACCAGGAGGTTATCCTGCAGTTCAGGGGGGTGGGTCTGGATTGATAAAGGACTCTGCTGAGGCCGGGGAGAGAAAGGGTTATTGGAGGCGTCAAGAGAAAGCTGAGAAGCTAAGCCTGTTAGATAAATGGTTCTTCCAGCTGGATGTGGTGGCTCACACCTGTAATCCTAGCACTTTGAGAAGCTGAGGTGGGTGGA
The DNA here is from genome assembly GCA_963574655.1 of Perodicticus potto. Classification (NCBI taxonomy): domain Eukaryota; kingdom Metazoa; phylum Chordata; class Mammalia; order Primates; family Lorisidae; genus Perodicticus; species Perodicticus potto. The sequence goes on along the minus strand of CAUYRH010127642.1, from coordinate 2,970 downwards.
TTGCTTGAGCTTAGTATGAGTTCAAGACGAACCTGAGCAAAAGCAGGACCCCCATCTCTTAAAAAATATATATATAGGCTCGGCGCCTGTGGCTCAACGGGCTAAGGCACCAGCCACGTACACCTGAGCTGGCGGGTTCGAATCCAGCCTGGGCCTGCCAAACAACAATGACGGCTGCAACCAAAAAATGGCCGGGCGTTGTGGCGGGCACCTGTAGTCCCAGCTACTTGGGTGGAGGCAAGAGACTCGCTTGAGCCCAGGAACTGGAGGTTGCTGTGAGCTGTAATGCCATGGCACTCTATCCAGGGTGACAGCTTGAGGCTCTGTCTCAAAAACAAACAAACAAACAAACAAACAAAAAAATATATATATATATAGCCAGACATTGTGGTGAACCCCTGTAGTCCCAGCTACTCAGGAAGCTGAGGCAAGAGAATCTCTTGAGCCCAAAGGTTTGAGGTTGCTGTGAGCTATGATGCCACCATACTCTACCAAACTGGACAAAGTGAGACTCTGTCTCAAAAAAAAAAAAAAAAGGCTCGGCACCTATACCTCAAGCGGCTAGGGCGCCAGCCACATACACCAGAGCTGGCAGGTTTGAATCCAGTCTGGGCCTGCCAAACAACAATGACAACTACAACCAAAAAATAGCCGGGCATTGTGGTGGGTTCCTGTGCTCCCAGCTACTTGGGAGGCTGAAGCAAGAGAATTGCTTAAGCCCAGGAGTTGGAGAGTTGGAGGTTCCTATGAGCTGTGACACCACAGCACTCTACGCAGGGCAACAGCTTGAGGCTCTGTCTCAAAAAAAAAAAAGGTTCTTCCAAAGAAATTAGCTGAAAGATTGAAGCCAGTCCAGGCTACTGTGCCTCAGTTTCCTTTTTTGGAATCTTGGAAGTGATTCATGATTCTTAAGAAACCTAAAAGGAGTTTCCAAAAGCAGACAAGTGGGAATCATCAGAATGTTCTCTGCCTCCACTCTCTTCCTGGACATCACAGTATATTTACGTTGAGAAATGCTCCCAGGATCATGCAGACACAGACTGTGCAGGAGACAGACAGGAGGAACCTTACAGAAAGCTAAGGTAGAGGCAGGGAAAGTTGTGGTAGTGTTCCTCATCTTCCTAGCCACGGTACTAGTAATCCAGGTGTAGAGCTTAGAGAGATCTGTCCAGATCTCAGGTCCCTCTTCCTGATGCCCGCGGCCCTTACCTTGAACCATGCTGCCAGGGGAAGGTGTAGGAGAAGGTCCCAGGCGCACCCAGTTGTACACTGGCTTGGGAGCTCCCTCAGAAGAGCGGCATCTTAGTGCAGCCGAGCTGCCCACGGAGGTTTGCCCACTCTGACTACACGAGGGGTTACTGGGAGGCACTGCAAAAACCACAGAAAGTACCTCAGCAGTCTTCCAACCTGACCCCCATTACGCATAGACTTGCTGCTTTAAAACCTCTACCGAATAGAGGCCCAGTTCTGTCCAACGCTACCGTATCCTGAGGAGGGAATTTCGACTATTGCAAATTCTGATTGTGCAATTCATTCTCATGGTGAGCCAAAGTCTGTGCTAATGTAATATCCACACATTACTTCCAGTTCCTGCCTCTGGGCCTGCAAGGAGAAATGAAAATCTCTCCTCTACATGACTGTCCTTCAGCTGTTTGAATACAGCAGAAATATACCACAACCTAGGTCTTGTCTTTTCCGGGTAAACATCCCCAGCCACTTTAATAGCTTTTTCCAGTTGCTCACCTCTGAGCAGGCTCTAGTTTGAAGTAAGATGGAAGTTCAGACACAAAGGTGGTGGCAGTGACAGAAGCCCTTGTTCCTTTAATGACCACTCCCCTTTTCTTCCACTGCCTTTGAGAATAATAATCTAGCTACCTATGGAATGTTCCCTCACCATGGAGCTGGTGGGGGCATGACTCAGATCCCCATGTATGGAAAAGGCTTTTTCTCTTACAGCCTTTGTCACCAGGCCTGAAGGAAGTGATTGTCTCCGTGGAGGGTAGAGTCAGAGTATGACCATCTGGATTAGAAGACAGGGGAAGTGGGTATTTTCCTTTAGGGTCGCCAGTGCAGTTGTGTACTCAGGCTGACAATGAGGACATGGGGAGACTTGGCAGGGCCAGTGCAAACTTTCAGGTATGTGGGTGACTGACTGGTCCCCAGCTTGCCTTACCCAGCACAGTAAAGTTGATTAGACCCAACCCATTGGTGTAGAAATCTGGCGGGTTATTCACTTGGCAGAGGTAGGTTCCAGTATCTGAGGGGTGGACATCAGTCAGTTTCAGCGTGGCCACCCCTCCTGTGGGTGGGTTCTGAAGCAAGATAGCCCGCTTTGCCTTAGAACCAGTTGGATACAGATGGCCATTGGTGAAGTATAGGATCTGGAGGGAGGGAGAAAATACACACGAGTGCCTTTTCCTGCCTGGCATCAACTCTACAGTCCTTCCTCGTAAAAGTGGAATAGGAGACCCCTTACATTAGCCAGGGAGGCTGATACCCTGTAGCTAAAACCACAAAGTATCTGCTCCAAGTATCAACCCTTTCCAGGTGCTAACTGAACTAGATTTGCTGCTTTCAGTTAAGCATGGCTGTCTGTACCTGGGATAGTGGAGACCAATGCAAACAGACCTGGAAGAGGCAGCATATTATCCTACTATTAACCACAATGCCTTGGCGGCAATGGTTTATTAACTGAAACTAGGACTGTTCTTTTTTTTTTTTTTTTTTTTTTTTGAGACAGAGCCTCAAGCTGTCACCCTGGATAGGCTGTGGCGTCACAGCTCACAGCAACCTCCAATTCCTGGGCTCAAGCGAGTCTCTTGCCTCCACCTCCCAAGTAGCTGGGACTACAGGCGCCCGCCACAACGCCCGGCTATTTTGTTTTTGGTTGGAGCCGTCATTGTTGTTTGGCGGGCCCAGGCTGGATTTGAACCCGCCAGCTCAGGTGTACGTGGCTGGTGCCTTAGCCTG
>CAUYRH010127640.1:0-17193 GCA_963574655.1 Perodicticus potto | reverse complement strand
CTGTTTTAGTTAGTATGTCCCTCCCCAAACGGGGAGCAGGACTTTCAGGGATGATTAGGGAGGCATGAGAGAACAGCAAGTCATCCCAATTGCAGCTTAGAGGCTGGGAGAAAAATTTGGTAACCAGCTGTCCAGACACCCACTGTATAGTTATGGATTTGGGAGATAAAAGACCAGGAATGGAGAGAAGTACAGAAAAAGTTGCTCCAGTGTCCAAAAGAAATTTTCTCTCCTGGCGCTCCACTATAAGGCAAACCTGGGGCTCTTGAGGGGTGATGACACAAGCTGGAGCCATGAGAATTTGCCCTGGGCACTCTCAGTCCTGTTTGGGCTCCGATAGGGTCCCTGTCCCTGGAGGCCTTCACCTCTGGGGACAGGCCACCCTCCAGTGGTCACCCTTGCATTCTGGACAGGGGCCAGGTGGCTTGCCCAGCCAGTGGTACTCCTGGGGGAACACTTTGGTCTTATTAGGTTAGTAATTTTAGGGAACATATCAAATGAACCCCTCAGCAATTATATTGCATACTTCTCAAAAAGCTCTTTCAAGGGGTCTAATCTGTCACTTGTGGGCACCATGCTGATTTTGTGAGGACTTTTTTGTTTATCTGTAGTGTCAGATGTCACAAAAAGTATACACAGACTTTTTTTTGCTAATCAGCTTTCCTTACTATTTGTGTATTTAATGTGTGGTCCAAGACAACTCTTACTCTTCTGACTATGCAGCAGAAATCAAAAGGTTGGACACTCCTGGCTAAAGAATAGCTAAGAAGATGAATTTTCTGCCATTCAGGAGCAGAACAGTGTCTAGGAAGTACTGACCTTTACCAATGAGACAAACAGTATAACCCTAGAACATAGTGGCATTCAAAGTAGATGACAAGAGAAAATGTAATATTGAATGGATTTGGGGAAGAGTGGCTATGTAGTGGGTATATTTAGACAGGCTTCTAAGATGTAGTCATAAAGAAACAGTAGTGAATGTAAGGAATCAATCTGATTCCTTTTGATTTCATTATTGATTATAAAATGATACCAATGCCCTATGTTATAAAATTTTTAACTTATTCATTTGTTCAAGAAAACTTTATTCTTTGGACAAATTTTTATTTAAAGCTTACTATTTAAGAGGCACAGTACCAGGATTAGGTAAAGGTTGATAAAAATCAACTGAAGGGTTTAACTGGTGAAAAAGAGGAAGAAAAGTTAAAATCAGCATTTTTTTTCCTGTAAAATATATAAAAGATGTTATGTAATACACAGTGATTTTAGCCCAACTCCCTTATTTTCCAGCATCAGAGTCTAAGGGATAAACTCTTTGCCCAAAAACACATTGTCATTCAGACTTAATTTTCTAACTAAAACTCTCTATTCTGCCTATCTCTATTCCCTTTCTAGTACACTTCTTTTTTTGCGACAGAGTCTTACTGTGTCATCATCAGTAGAGGGCTGTGATGTCACAGCTCACAGCAATCTCAGACCCATGGGCTTAAGTGATTCTCCTGCCTCAGCCTCCCAAGTAGCTGGGACTACGGGCACCTGCCACAATGCCTGGCTATTTTTTTTTTGCAGTTGTCATTGTTGTTTAGCTGGCTGGGGCCGGATTCAAACCCGCCAGCCTTGATGTATGTGACTGGCGCCCTAACCACTGTGCTATGGGCACGGAGCCTCTAGTACACTTTTTCCTATTGTACTCTGGCATTACATTCATTGATCCTGAAAACAACCCTTCAGTCAGGTCTTACACTGTGGACTTTAGGCTCCAACTCTGGCTCTCTTTATGAGGTCACCTGGATCTCTCCTCTAGACCCCTTCCTGAGAAGCAGATAGTTTATACATCCCCCAGCCTACAATTATGAGCAACACAAACATGTAAATATCTCAGCCAACAAACCAACCGCCACTACCATATCCTTTTCTGAGAAAATCTGGGGAATGTTAAGAGTGTAGACCCAATCAATATGAAGTTAGTTGTGCCCCAACCTAGCTCTGTCACAGGTGACCTTGGCCAACTCATTACAACTGTCTCATTGAGGCCAGCTCCTTGCTCGACTGATTTTTCATTGATTTCACTACTATTTTCATGTGAGGAAGCCACAGCCTACAAGATACTTAGAAAATAAACACTGAACTTTTTTAAGCTCAAAAGCATTCTGAGGGCATTTGAGGGGGCCTATTTTCTGCCAATTATTCTGTTTTAATAAGCTCCACTACCTTAACATTAATACTCAACTCAAATAAGTAGCTTTACTACTTGACTGACCCCAAATAAATGGACTAATTGTGATTCTTACTTAAATCTATAGACCTCATGAGACACCCACTCTACTTTTATGCATATACTTGTTATTGATCATACCAGAAGGTATTAAACTCTCTGTAACAGTCTCAGAATTACTGCATTTAGTGTTTCTCAACAAATTTGTCTTTTGATATAAAATGTCATTGTCAAAATTCAGAGTTATAATAAGATTTTGCACAAAGCACTGTAAATTACATTCCTCAGAATAACTGGAGAAAAGTATTGTTCAGTAGCAATGCATAGCACTAATTGTAATATGTGCATATCTCAAAGAAAACCTTTCTTTTTTTTTCAAAACCTATAAGTCTATTAATTCTAGAATTATGATTCATTCCAAGGATATTTTAGCACAAGCTGAAAAGTATAATGTTCTGTAATATAATTAATAATTCAATAAAATATTTTCCTGTAAATTACTTAATAAATATACTATGTGAGTAATAATATTCCTAAAATGAATTTTCCAGGAATTTTTTTCAGGTTCTTCTTTCAAAAGAATTACATATAATTCTAAAAATTATATTGGAGTTCAAAAGCCTGCAGTCTTTATTTTCTTGAATTAGACAGCACACAGGCTAATGGTAGTCATAATGGAAGTGCTAGATGTCAAGGCAGAAAACGATAAACTATACTTAAAGTTTCCAGAAATTTGACTGAGTGAAAATCCACAGATTGTGCCTTTTAGCCTCTTCTTTACAACTAGCAGAGAAGCAGCAAAATCTGATTTTGTGTTTGCTTCTCATCACTATCAATCTGCCAGTTTAATTCCTCATTAAACAGATAAACATGTTTCTAAGCTTAAATGGCAAAGTCCCATCAACATCCCACACTCTCAACTCAATACCAGGAATCCATTAATGTTTCTAAAGGTCCTTTATTTTTATGGTGATTTACTTTATCTATTCATCCTTTGAGCTTGATAGGGAAAGGATATAAGCTTTCCTATCTGAAAATCCTCAAAGAAGGGAGGGGGGAAAAAACCTCCCTATGACATGGTGAGGGGCAGTGGGTATCTTTACACATGGCAGAGAATGTAGGCACATTTATTTTCTTTTACTTCATAGCACTGAAGACCTATCTGCTTTGTTTCATGAAGCAACACTACTTATGTAAAAAATGAAGAATTTAGTATAAATACTGGTCTACCTTTTCTGGTGACATTTTAGTGCCCATCTTTTTAGACATTCCTTTTAATGTTGTCAATATTTACAATAGAACATCACAAGCAGCTCGGCGCCTGTGGCTCAGTGGGCTAAGGCACCAGCCACATACACCTGAGCTGGCGGGTTCGAATCCAGCCCGGCCCGCCAAACAACAATGATGGCTGCAACCAAAAAAAATGGCCGGGCATTGTGGCGGGCGCCTGTAGTCCCAGCTACTTGGGAGGCAGAGGCAGGAGACTCACTTGAGCTCAGGAATTGGAGGTTGCTGTGAGCTGTGATGTCACAGCACTCTATCCGGGGTGACAGCTTGAGGCTCTGTCTCAAAAAAAAAAAAAAAAGAATATCACAAGCATAATTTCATCACTAAAAATCAGTTTCACATAAATGCCATTCTCTTATAATGCTGGTGATGTAAGACCGTTCTCCAAAGTCTCCCTCCTTGCCTATTATGCTGTTATGCTCTGCAGCTTATTATCTATGCCTCTAGCCACACAGACACTTGGAAGAGTAAGAAGAACAATGATCTGGCGTGCCAATTAGTCTCAGAAAACTATTTCTTTTGGTCTGCTTATAAATGTTGGAAATTACCATATTTAAGGGATTCTTAATATAAGCTGTTTCTCATTGCTGACCTTGTATAGCCATGCAAAATTCAGTGTTGTTCAAGCTCACGTGAACTTACTATTCCTCGTCAAATTACTTCATTTTATTCTATATCAAATGTGTTCTATTTCTAGCCATTTCCTGTCTTTAATCTGGGATGTGTAAGGCTGACTCCATTTTTTCCTCCATTCTTTGCTCTTTCTGTTCCTCACGTGTGAACTTCTTTTCTGTGACAACCTGTTTTTCTAAACTTTACCTGTTATTTTCTAAACTTAACCTGTCCTCCAATGGCCAATTATGGTTTACTTACCCTTGTGAAACTTCTCAGATTCCTCTCAAACAATAACTTGTGTTGAACTCTGATACAATGTTAGTGGATACCAGTTTACAGGAAAGAGTGCCGGTTATGACTATCAATCCACAATTTCAAATATAGAAAAAGTAAACCTCTTATAATTAGTGAATTTCTCTTTTGATCACTCCCATCTCACTGGATGATCAACAGGCAATCCCAGCGAGGGTTTATGCTGTCCCTTTCCCCACAATCTTATCCAAGTTCCAAGGGACTTGATGACAAAGCTATGGGAGAAACTTTAGTGGATGTTGGGTCATCAGATACTAAGTCTCTAAGAATGTCAAAACTTGAGTCCATTGAGATATTCGCCATGTCCTTAAGTCCTTGGTCAATTACCCAGTTAGGATCCTTTGGCCTTTTCAATATGGCTATTCCAGGTCAATTACTCTCTCTGCTGTCTCCATGTCATTCTCGGGTGTGTAGCCACAGTCTGTGCTCTTGTACTGTAAAGGAGAGGAAATCCCAGTGGGCTGTTTAAGACCATGCTGTGTGCGATATGTGCTTGCTTTTCTATCCATGTTGTTATCTGGGAAATTGTCCTGCTGTCTCTATGAGTCTTATTCTGGAAAATGAGGCACAGGTTTCTTGCTTTTTGATTTCACATGCCTTCTGACTATTTTGCTATTTTTCATGCAGAGTGCTGAATTCTTTTCTCTGAGATACATCAATATTTATGCCCTTGCCAGTTCCCTTCAGGCTCTTCTACCTGCTTCTAGTTCTGAAGACTCTATTCCAATCTGGATGAGAGTTAGAAGCAATGAACGCTTGGTTTTTCTAGTGATGTTTCCTGGACTTCTTTTGTCAATGTATCAGTCTTTGGCATTCTCTCAAGTATTAATCTTTTGAAAATCGAAATACAAAGAAGCATTCTTTCCCCTCTAATTAATTCCATCACATCTCATATTGTGGTAAAAATCATAATCATTTACACCTAGCTAAATATTAAAATATGAAGGATGAGTTTGAAAGAGGGGATAAATGGTGGGAGATACCTACAAAAAACCAAAATATAAGAGAACTCTATTATTTAGTATGTCAAAAATATTCTGATGTACTGATTTTTACTTCTCATACTACTCATTAAGTTCCTTGAAGAAGAAGGGTAAGTTTAGCCCTGCTGGATTTCTAGTAATGCCCAGGTCCATCATGCTCATGTGGTAAAGATTTGTTAATTCTTGCTGAACAGTGATTGATGGTTAGATATCTATGGAAATAGAGGAATGCATGCTTTGTAATACGACTTAATTTATCTTCTATAAAGTTTCAACACAACAAAAAGTTATGTAGAATTAAACAACATGCCAAATTAATTTGCTTGGTATTTGGGGAAATTTATAAGCTTCTGGAATGTATATTCTGCTTGTCATGTGCAGAAATTGAGCTTAAGAAACTTTACATGCAGGAACTTTTTAACCAGGAAAACTGAGGAATTATAATGGAAATGAAAGATTAAAAAAATTGCATAGTCTCTAGTTGTGATACAGCAACAAAATGCTAGGATTAATGTGCAAACTCTGCATAAATGAATTTCCCACACTTTGAATACAGATATTAAAAAACAGTTTTTACTAGATTCAGAAAACTTTTCCTTCACCATTATAAAAAGAAATCTGCTGCAGATAATCATTTGGAGATTCTGCTTCCTAAATTATGAAATCAGATATATTCACACCCCAGATAATTAGGCAAGATGGAAATAGATATTTTATCCCTTCAGCAATTTTAAGTTTTATTTTGGGGGGGACAATCATAATTTAGTGATTAGGCATGCTTTATGAGAGGAATGCCTTTGACATTAGCTAAAATCACCCTCATTGTTGGTGCTGACAGCAAGCAGCAAGGTAGCTTCTAGGTACTTAATAAAGATTTGGATTTTAATATACTAACATACTTTTCACAGGGTTCTTTGATAATGCTGGCTATTTATTTTGGTTATGTCAGACTCCAAAGACTCATTTACAGGTTTTGTGCCTGCAATATCCACATAGGTAAAACTATGTTCCTTCATCAGAGAGCATATCATTAAACACTAATAACCAGACTGGGTACGGAGGCTCATGCCTGTAATCCCAGCACTCTAGGAGGCTGAGGAAGGTGGATTGCCTGAGCTCATAGGTTCAAGACCAGCCTGTTCAAGACCGGCCTGAGCCAGAAGCAGACCCTGTCTCTAAAAATAGCCAGGCATTGTGGCAGGTGCCTGTAGACCCGGCTCCTTGGAAAGCTGAGGCAAGAGAATTACTTAAGCCCAAGAGTTTGAGGTTGCTGTGAGTTGTGACGCCACAGCACTCTACTGAGGGTGACAAACTGGGACTCCATCTCAAAATAAAATTAAAATTAAAATTAAAATTAAAATTAAAAAGAAACTCACTAACAACCAGATCACACATAGTCAGTCCTGCTATTGTCAATCAGCAGCACAGATACTTCAGACAAATTTACCTTCCATACTTCTGAAACAATTCTACAGGCAAGTGTCGGTGTGTGGGCTATTAGGACATTTTTATAGGTGGAATTATCTCTCTATATATTAAATGATTCTAAGTCACTGGTGGATGTATGCAACAGCTCAAAATCTTTAATATAGGACACTCATTATTCCATTCCATTTGCACCAGACCTTGAATTTCCAAAAGCACACACTAAGATGTGTACTGCTGCAGAGATAATCTTTCATAAGAGATATGCATATCTATGCTATTCCCTCATGATGTATCTCATTATATTTTGTCTTTTGTACATTTTATTGTTTTTCTTACTGTGGCTTCTGCAAATTTAGCATTCTCTGCATATGCCATCAACACAGTCCCCAAATTGGAAAGTATAATAATGCTACCTAACATATGTAAAAAATTCATATCAAAGGAAAATATCAAAGCATTTTCACAAATAGCTATAGATTTAAGAAAAAAAAGAATAAATGTATGAAAGGTTTCCAGACATTATGCCATTTAATTCTCAGCCTTGTGATAGAAGTTCACAGAAATATAAGTAGCATGGTATTTTTAGATGTCCTCAGGGAATTCTGGGAAGAATTCATGAAGAAAATATCCATAAAAGTGATGTTTAGTTACTCATCTGTGCATAAAAAAATATTTACCTCTTTGTCCTATAGATTAAATAAGATAGTGCTTGTGAAAGGTGGAGCTTGTAGCCTACAGGTAACTGGTGACCATGCAAATGTTGAGGTCTTGTCTTCCTTTTCTTTCTTTGCCCGTTCTCTGGGATACCTCTCCTTTCTCATTAGGTTGTGGGACTGAATTTCCTGCCTTTGCCACCCCTGCTTTGAGGAGTCTTTTTATCTCTTACCCCAGAAATCACTATTTCCTTCAGTTCATGTCAAAGATGATAGATTTTATAGTCCAAGAGGAAGGAGGTTTAACAGGAATGGCTGGATTTTCACATGTCTATAGCCCATCAGGCCGCTGATCTGCCTCTTTCAACAAGGTACCTCCCCAATAAAATAACCTAAACCAAGAACGCACTCTAACTCTTCACTGTTCTATGCTGTGCTGGTAATGCTCTTCTCTTAGTCTTTCTGTTCTTCTTGAAATAGGGGATAAATACACTGATTCTCTCTTGCTTTAGGGCAGTGTTTCTCAAACTGGTTTAAAGATCTTTTTCTACTCTTAAAAATTACTGAGGACTACAAAAGCTTTCTTTTTTTAAAAAAAAAAGTATTTTATTAAAAATTAACAAGCTTATTCATCACATATTAGTATAAATACTATATTTTATCAGATCTATTTCTCTGAAACAAAAATTAAAGCTTTCTTTTTTAAAAAAGCATTTTAGTAAAAATTAACAAGCTCATTCATTACATGTTAGTATAAATACTATATTTTATAAAACCTTTTTCTCCGAAACAAAAATGATTGAAAGGAATAATTTTTTTTTTACATTTTTCAAATTTCTTCAATGACTAACTTCATAGAAGTCAACTAGATTGTCATATCTGCTTCTGCCTTCAGCATATTGCAATCTGTTAGGGTAAAGTAGATGAAGAAAATTTGGTCTCACACAAATGTATATTTGATAAAAGGATTAGCATCGGATGCCTCTTTAGATAATTGTGGATATTCTTATTTGGTACAACATGTATTTGGCAAGTGTAGTTTCTTATAAGTTAGTTGAATGTGGAATCTGAAATGTCGAAAATAAGCTTTTCATCCTCTCTTAAATGAGGATCCACCCATCTGTCTTGCTCTTTGAATGGATAATCTATTGATCATTGCTTCTAAATGTTGACATATTTCATTATACAAAAAACACATTCATTAATGTTATCACTGATAGCCTTAGAAAGTCTTTTAAGTATTGGAAAGCTGTCAAGCTCACAGTGTACATATTGGTTTCCAAAATTCTAATATTCACTTGAAAGTGAAAGTTTTCTCATTGGAAACACATGCTGTCAGTTGTTTTCTTTGACGTGAAAGGCTTACTTCATTCATTTTATTGCCAAATGCACAAATCTGAATAACCATAGTTGTCAGCCACTCTTTCAAGTAGAAATAATTTTACATGAAATAATCAACTAGCATAGTCACAGCTCAATCAGACACACGTTTACCTGAGATAGTCATTGCACTTGGAAAGTCAGTATAAATGCTTTATGTGTACTTCCCATTTCATCATAAAAAATATGGAAAAGACTTATCTTCCATGGTTAGTCTCTAATGAAATTAAGTGCTACCACTTGATCAAAGAAATGTTAAGCAGAGCTAGCTTTCGCTCTTATTTATTTATTTTTGAAACTGTCTGGTGGGGAAGAATGCCATGACTACTATGATGAGTCAGTAACTGTGACTTTGTTCTTGTTTGGGCTGCAGCTGTTTTACCCATTACTGATTTTGTACCACCAATGCAAGGTACATGCACACAATGAAAGAAGCAAATAACCTCTTAGTATTATTATGAAAATCATTTTGACCTTAGAACCCTCTTGAAAGAGTCTCTGGAGGCCCAGGAGTACATAGACCAGACTTGAACTTCAGGTTTTTATCTTTTGGAGTAATAAAAGATTCTTTTTTCTGAAAGTGGTTGCATCTCTGAGTTGGGTATCTGTGTTCTAATCTAAACATTTCTTGTTTAGAAATAAAGGACAACTGTAGTCTCAGTAGCTAAGAAAATTGTGCTTGAATGAATTGTACCTTCAGATAATTTTGAGATCTGGATGGCGTGCAGAGATATAGGCATACTTATTAGGCTAAGTCTTCCCGCAACATGCTGTTCTCTGTTTATTATTCAAGCTAATTGGAAAATGCAGTACCAGTAGTAGCTTCAGGTAGCAACCTTATGATCTTCCTCTTCCAGGTAGGATTTATATTCCGTGGTGCAGTTGATTTCATGGAAACCACTGTTCAAAGGTGGAGAGGAAATGTTCTAGCCTTCCTGCTTAATCCTGCACAAGTGGTTCCCTAGCAGGGTCCCGCCCTTTCTCATTCTATCTTTCTCTCAGTATCTACTCTAGAATCAGTCTCACTATTTAATTATTGCTTATGCTAGAGATCTGTTTACTTAGAAACTCTTCACCTTTGTATTTAACATTTTGGAGACATAATTCAAACTATCCCTTTTAAACAGAATTGTTGCCTTTTCTCCTACAGATAATGATGCATGATTATAGGAACATGGCTCAGTGAGAAACTGCTCTGACAGGGGCAGACAGAGCACATTGCAGCATGCCATGCAGCCCCACAGCTCCTGCCGCTCTCTGGAATCCCAGCTTAGGCTTTGAATTTCTCATCCGCAGATATGAAAAGCCATGCAGGGAATACAGACCTGCAGTAACTGCTGTGCTGCCTACAGAAATCTGAATCAGATGTATAGCTTGATGACACTACCTTTAAAGAGTCCAGGAGCCAAAAGTATTACCTGCAGCTACTTTCCTATGTTCTAGAAAGAAAGACTCAATAGCTCCCACCTGCAGTCTCAATAATCAGTGCTTTGAAAGAACCCCAGCCTTGGGCACTGTTTTATTATTGACTGATATCAGGACAAGTATTCTGAATCATTTCTGGAGTCCAAATGGCTTTGCTGTTCTTGTTCCTGTAATACACCCATCAATTCAACCAAAACAGCCAATAAAGACGTTTTTCAGAGCATCTAATGTTTACAAGATAATGAGCTGAGACAAACTGGACTATAGTTTAAAGACTATATTTGAAGCTATGTACAATGTTGTATATTTCTTTTCTGCTCTAGGAATGGTAACTTTATAAATCATTCATAATTTAAACACTGAACCCTTTTCCCTGAAAAGATAAGCTCCAAGAGATGATGTCTGTTTAACTCATTAATATGGAGCAGCACAACAGCTGATTACAGAGGCTGCAAGAAGGCAACAAACTCATTGTGATAGATTTGTTTTATCCAGAGCAAGTAGACCTTGAACCCAGAGGTCAGACTTCTGCTCTAGACACTTGACATAGGGCAGCCTTGCAGGGTGAAGTTGAGTGGAATGCAGTGCCCAGCTTCTTGCCTTTCATACGGTCCTTACTGAAAATTTTTAACATTTGAAGGAATCCAACCCTCTTGCCTTTTTTAATGAATACCCGAAACTTGAATTTTTTTTTTTTTTTTTTTTTTTTTTTGCAGTTTTTTTGGCCGGGGCCGGGTTTGAACCCACCACCTCCAGTATATGGGGACAGGCACTCTACTTCTTTGAGCCATAGGTGCCACCCGAAACTTGAATTCTTGAGCATTTAAGGAGAAAAATTCCTCAGTTTTGCAGATTTCATTGTCTGTTGAGGCCAGAGTCATGAGTTTTCAATTCTGGCATAAAAGTAAAGCAGGAAATTATGTTGGCAAGGTCACATAACTCAGTGACCAGCTGATTAGCATTAACTTTATTCTCCCTCCTTTGTGGGCCAAGCACTTTTGTTATTTTGTAGCTATTCATGAGCATAACAGGTTGCTTTTATCTTCCTTAGGGGACTTTTCTTTCTAAGAATCCGTCAATGTCATCTTGGAAATGATTCTGTACATAATGAATACCTGCAATGCAAATTTTAAGTGAAAATTTTTCTCTAATGAATCTAGATAGTGTATTAAAAATTTGTATTTCCAGGACCTACTGTAGATATTCTGATTTAGAAGGTTTAGAGGTGGAGCTCAAGAATCTGATTTTAATCAAGCAGCTCTGATGAGATTCGTGCAAGTAGTCCATGGGCTGCAATTAGAGAAATGGTGGCCTAGTAAATTAAATTATGCCCTGCCTAGACAGGTGGAGAATGTAAACCCACTGCTGTCTGCTGGAGAGCCAGTTGCAATGTGAGTTTTGGACACAAGGTTCTCAAAATCTTGTCTGCAGGAAGCCAATGGGACAGTTAAAAATGGTCACATGAACTTCATCAGCATCAAGGCACGTTCTGCGCCTGAGATAATATTCTTGCCTTTGAATCTGTTAGGTTTTATGCTTCTTCTGTCCTGAGCCTGATGTCTCTTGTGATGCTCAGAAGAGCTTTATTATGACTGTGATGGCAACACTCGAGCTATTTCACTTCTCACCATCCCAGAGCCCACAGCCGAGCCTTTTTCATAGTAGCACTCACTAAATGAGTAAAGATAGCAAAAAAGAGTGACAGTGATTTCAATTGAGTGAATTATTCTTTTGATCACAAATCTTGAGAAGTTTCTGGCAGTGTCAAATTCTCTTGTCCTGCCAGGCAGTCAGAGGAGGAAGATTTTGAATTGTTATCATTCAAGTGGAATTTGAGGTGAAAATTCAGAGAAACAGCTCCAACAGAAAATCTTACAACAGACCCCCATCCAAGTATATTAAAAGACTTCAAAGAAGAAGTGTTTTCTCTTGTGAGTTTCCTTTCACTGTTAACTGAATACTTGTAAAATTGATGATGATGTATCTTACTAGTCAGCTAGAATGCTCTGTGCCCTTGGAGAAAACAAAATTACTTTAATATTTTGAAGGTTTCTTTATTTTGTAAGTTGTGTCTGGGGAGCTTATTAAGTTCATTAGAAACTGGAAGAAATTTAAAAATACTTCTAAGGGTTCTTTTCTTTCTTTCTCCAACTACTTTTGCATTTTTAGATAGAAGCATGTATAGATAAAAGCAGAGCTTAGCTAAAACAAATAAAAATTGATATGTATTTTTGAGAAGCATATGAAGAGAAAATGAGTCTATTTATTAATTTACCTGTAGTTGGACCCAACCTCCCTTAGTTTAAATACTCAATCCTGACTTGCAGTAAGAAGTTCTTGAGAAAAAAACTGTTTTCTGTATTGAGGCATAGCCTTTTCTCCTATATTGCTGGAATATTCTTATTAATTTTATATCAATGATGGTGGCATATTATTAGTTACAGTTGATAATGTTTTACAAAACTTATGAGCAACAGAATTTTATTTCTCACAGATTTAGGGGCTGGAAAGTCCAAGATCAAGGTGCTGGCTGATATGGTGTCTGGGTAGGAACATGGTCTCTCCTTCCAACAGGGCAGCCTATTGCTGCATCCTCCAGAGGAGATGAATGGTATTTCCTCACACAGTGGAAGGTGAAGGGCAAAGAAGGGAGATAACTTTTATTATTTCATATGCTGGGCTAGACACACAGGTATTTGCTTATTGAATTCTTATTGAACGTCTTATGAGCCAGAACTCACAATATCTGACATCACTATAATCAAGAACATTAAGAAAGATAATGTCCCCAGTAAACTCAACTAGTAATATTTAAAGGAGTCAGCATAAGGAGGGGAACCCCAGTCATGCATCTTGGCTGGAAGGTTCTGATGGAGGCAGGGTGAGTCCCTGGTTCCAGTGATGAGTTCTAGAAACTTTTCTCCATTGAGATGGAGTGGAGGTGGATTTGAGGGAGATGAAACAAAAACAGAAGCTTTTTGTTTTCTCTTTTTCTATTGTTACATAAAGCTATATTTTTATTGAGAATCAAAGACAAGTTGTGTAAAGGCTATGCCGCTGCTATGATCACGAGGCATTGTGTTTACATTCCCAGCAAACAGTCTGCCCTCCGTTGCAGACTGGCTTCCATTCCCATCTTTCCAGATTACTCGTAACATAACAAAGGAAACATTCTCTGACGGAAAACCAGAATGTCTCCTCTGGGTGGTAAAATTAAACCACACAGTGGGTGATACAGCTGGATCTCTGGAATCAAATTCTTTGAAGTTTCTGGCAGGTTTTAAATTGGGTCCCAATTCTCGAACATGCATCCTGAGGCAGAAAGGCCTGGGAGTGTGTGCTCAGCTGGCAAGGTCCTGTGATTGTTTCTGGCAGTGGAGGAGGATATAGATATCAGGAGGGAGATGAGATAAGTATCACTTACCCTTCAGATTCACCTTAATACTTGACCTGGAGGAGACATTTCTCCAGGCTGAAGTTTAAATGAATATGCAGGCATTTTGAAGGGCTTTTTTTCCTTGTGGTTGCTTCCACAGAATCAAAATCTTGTTAGAATTATTCTGGGCACTGATTCAAAGTGTGAAAGGCTAAAATATTGCCAACATGGTAATTTACACAATATAATAGCAGGGGAAAATAAATTATCCACAACTTACAGCAATGCCCTATGAGCAGAAAGCCTCTTGGAGCACACAAAAATTATATCTATAATATATCAGCAATGTAAAGCTTGAGATTATGAGAATCAGATTCCAGTTCTTGAAAAATTAGTGGAAATTGCATTTTGCCATCACTTTAGAAATTGAAACGTAATAATAAATGGGCACAGCCATCACGGATGCATGATTGATGGAATTGCATATTTCACCCTAATTGTTATTTAGCACCTTGCGTCCTCAAAGGGTTTTGCCTGAATGCTTCCCAAGTATGGAAACTTGGTGTCATTCCCATTTTATTTATAAGGAAACTGAAGCACTGGAAAGTGGGTTTCCTTCAAGGTCACTTCATTGATCTGAGAAGAGAACTATAATGGAATTGGGAGCCGTCAAATCCCTTTGTCCTGGGGCTGTCCAGGACTGTGGTGTAGGCCAGATTCTCAGAGCCAAAGAAGATCAAATAATGAAGGCAATTGTATGTGCTGAGGATTCAGACCTCTAGTGATCTTTTCATTGAAATCACTGCTCTTTTTATCAACCTTTTGTTTTCTGGGTCTTTGCATAAAAGTTTCCCTTTGTTGCATAGCTTCTTTGTCATCACTTTTGGGAGCAGGATATTCCCTTTCTGTGATCCATATTTTGTAACTGTCTATGCCTAAGAAGGTTTTACTTGAGACTATTGCTTACAGTGATTAAGCAATATAAGCCTCAGCTGAATAATATGTGAAAAGGGCAAGTGCATGAAATTTTTATGTAATATCCAGAGAACTAGAAGGAGAGAATTAGCAGAATAAAGCAAGCAACAAAGGAAAAGCTAATTGTGTCATCTTAGTAACACAGAGAGTAGATGGGGGTGGATATTTTGGTGCAGGGAGGAGTTCACTATCAGTAAGAATGGAATTCATATCAGATTCTCTCTCTCCCTGCTGTCCATTTCAAGCCATCAAATCCATCATCTCCACACCTTCCTCTCTTTCTATACATCTACATTTACACACTTTATATCCTCTGGGCTACATGAAAAACAGCATACATCATCAATGTTTCAGGTATCAAAGGAGATTGAGAGCTGAACATTTAACATTTCTTCCATTTAACCTGCAGCAGCAGACTTCTAAATCTCTTCGCATTGGTGGTCGCTCCCAATCCCACTTCTACCTGTATACCTCCTCTTTTGGATTAGTCATTTTAACTGAAATTCTGCTTCCTGGCTGAAAACTTTGATCACCTTCTCTCACCTCCATCCTCTAATCTAAAGTCCACTGATTAAAGCTCAAATGCCTCCTTTACTCCACTGTTTGCATCAACTTCTCTTTCTATGTTAGGCTTCTCCCAGCCTGTTTTCATTTCCTTTTGCAATTCACACTAAAATAAAAACTTAGTTTCTTTCTGAGCATGTTTAGAAGATTTCTGCATCCACTTTATTATCCATTCTCTTTCTTCTGTACAGAATGCAATCTGTTTCCTCCTGATCTATCTCTGCATCTTTCGACCTTCTACTTGTCCTTCCAGGTTCACCTTTAATGGCACCTCTCAACTGTCTGTTTCTGTACTTATTAAAGATTGCCTTGTATTATGGTTGTTTTTCTGACCCATCTTTCCTGCTGGATTACATGGTTGTAAGGTGTGCAAACTGTGCCTTAGTTATGTTTGTATTTTTCTTCTTCTTTCCTTTGTCCAACTCTGGAACAATGCTGTCCTCACAGAAGCTACTAAATAAGTGAAAAATAAATTAAGTACTGAATGAAAGAATGAGGATTCTATGAGTTCCAGAGAAATAAAGGAAGGTAGAGTAAAATCTCTGTACTTTAAAAATATAAAATTTGGAAGAACTGTAGTCCCTGTTTTTAAAATGGGAAAAGTTACATTTGTTTACATTAAGTATAACATGAGTTCTCTAGAACAAAAGTGCTACAAAGTGTAGGTGGAAGATGATGTGAACTAACAAAAAATCACGAACCACCCACTGACTGAATGGAAGCCCCTTTGGCCACGGGGACCCCACAGAAATCTTAAAGCTGAGTTCTCAGCAATGATGGGATGGGAGATTGGATCTGCCTCATTATACTCCCTCCCTTTTTAATAGCCATGAGACTTTTTTCTAGAAAAGCTAAACAGAAACTAATCTTGCTATTTACTCCTCCCTTTATGCAGTTTGTTACTACAGCTAATCAGCATTCTTTCCTTACAGGAGGCCGCTGACCATGAAGGGGTTTAAGCAGTCCACAGAGCATGCACAGAGAGGGTTTTTGTGTTCTTGCTTCACCTTTTAACATCAGAGGGCCACCACTTCTGATCATGGACCCCATAAAGAGGCATAAAGCTTGATGTACAGGTGAATGTTTTTTCTTTCATAAATATTCACAACTCCTCCTATAGCTTGTTAAATGTTTGCCACCTTGCTCAGCATAAATTCCTGTTGCCACTGTCTGTCCCTTCAAGCATGTATTACTGGCTTCCAGCAGGGGCTTTGCTTCCCAGGCTATTGGAATGACTACCCACAGGCTGCAACCCTTTATGAGAAATAAAGCTCCTTTCCCAAATTATGAACCTTGTCATTTTCTTCATCTACTAAGGATATCATTCTAGACTTAGAACGGTGACTTTTTAGAGAAGTTGGGGTTTGAGAGGAGTCAGATGTATGCATAGAATTAGGAAAGTATAGAGGAAAGCATGTTTATGCTACCCTAATTTTATGTATTACTTCTTATAATTAATTGTCTATATGCTTCTTTGTGAAACTGGACTTTTGGGAATTAGAAGACAAGAAACTTTACTTTTTTTTTCAGTGATTTGTGCTCCTTGGGTAGTATGCACCACGTGCTTGGTGTATGGAACATGCTCAATAAAAGTAAGATAAATGAGGATGTTGAACATTTCAGGTAAAGCAAATGGGGTGAGCAGAGTAAGGAGGCTGGAATTCATGGGATGTTTAGAAAACAGGAGAAGGTTTTCATTGGTTCCCAAAATACCTAATAGGGAGCACAATCTGATAACATTGGGATAAAAGGAACTAAATAATAAAAGGTGTTCAATGTTTCACTAAGGAGTTGGCTTTTTTTTTTTTTTTTTTGAGACAGAGCCTCAAGCTGTCACCCTGGAGAGAGGGCTATGGCATTGCAGCTCACAGCAACCTCCAATTCCTGAGCTCAAGCGAGTCTCTTGCCTCTGCCTCCCAAGTAGCTGGGACTACAGGCACCCGCCACAATACCTGGCTATTTTTTTTGGTTTCAGCCGTC
>CAUYRH010127637.1:0-46956 GCA_963574655.1 Perodicticus potto | reverse complement strand
ACCCTGGATAGAGTGCTGTGGCATCACAGCTCACAGCAACCTCCAATTCCTGGGCTCAAGCGAGTCTCTTGCCTCTGCCTCCCAAGTAGCTGGGACTACAGGCGCCTGCCACAACGCCCGGCCATTTTTTTGGTTGCAGCCATCATTGTTGTTTGGCGGGCCCAGGCTGGATTTGAACCCACCAGCTCAGGTGTACGTGGCTGGCGCCTTAGCCCGCTGAGCCACAGGTGCTGAGCCTACTTTGTGATTTCTTAGATAACAGATAAGAAAACGTCTAGGAAAAAAATAGTTCTTTATGGTAAAAACTTAAAGTACCAAGGATTAATAAAAGTATAAGGACAAGAAAGGCAATAACTAATGCAGTATTCAGAATATTTCACATTGAAAGGCTCTCATGCATAAAGTGAGTCAGGGTCTTGATACTACACTGCACTGGAGACATCCAGAAGATACAGATTTGAACAAAACAAGAAATTAGCTGGTAGATAGGTACTGTCAAGGGAAATCTCTTGAAAAAGAGGCCAAAACAAAGGTGTTTCTTAAATTCTGAACTTGTAGCTCTAAAAAGTTTCATAGTTCCCTATGAAAGTCTGACAAAGGCTATCAACCATCTTCAAAGAAAATTCACATAAAGACAACACACTCTGCTGTTGATCCTCTATGGGTTCAGTGTCCCTGCTGCTTTGTCTAGAGGAAAACTAGACAATGGAAGCATTTGGTAAAGAAATATTTTCAGAATGACAGTGATGACCCATTGAAGTGAGTGGTTGAAATGTGTATTTTGTTTGTTTGTTTGTTTTGAGACAGAGTCTCATTATGTCGCCCTTGGTAGAGTGCCATGACGTCACAGCTCACAGCAACCTCAAACTCTTGGGCTTAAGCGATTCTCTTGCCTCAGCCTCCTGAGTAGCTGTGGGTACAGGTACCCACCATAACACCTGGCTATTTTGTTGTTGTTGTGATTGTAATTATTGTTTGGCAGGCCCAGGCTTGGTTCGAACCTGCCAGCTCTGGTGTATGTGGCTGGCACCCTAGCTGCTGAGCTACAGGCGCCGAGCCTGAAATTTGTATTTTAAATTAAGGTAGGGGGCCGAGCTCGGTGGTTTATGCCTGTAATCCCAGCCCTTTGGGAAACTGAGGTGGGTGGATCGCCTGAGCTCAGGAGTTTGAGATCAGCCTGAGCTGGAGCAAGACCCCGTCTCTAAAAATAGTGAGGCGTTGTGGTGGGCGCCTGGAGTTCCAGCTACTTGGGAGGCTTCAGCAAGAGAACTGCTTGAGCCCAAGAGTTTGAGGATGCTGTGAGCTATGGCGCCAGGGCACTCTACCAAGGGTGACAAAGTGAGACTCTGTCTCAAAAACTAACTAAATAAATAAACAAACTGAGGTAGGGGATTTATCTGTTTGTTTGACATCTGCCTATACTAACTACCCACTGAAACCGGTCTCACTAAAGACACCTACGGCGGCATCTTTGTTCTCGAAATGACATCCCTCATTAGTCTCTGGAACACTTAACGTTGTTAACCACTTAACACCACACTTGGTTTCCTCCCAATTCCAAGGGCAGTTCCTTCTCAGCTGGACGGGATCTTATCATCGAGCTTTCTATCAATCTTAAAACTCTGAACAAGCTGAAAACACTTCAATATTAAGCTTTCCCAAAGGTCCAGCCCCTTTTCTCTTTTCACAGCAAGTGAAGAGAACTGGTGATGGGAAATGTCATTCTAAATTCTGTAGAGGCTGATCAGTGACACACACCAGGACTCGCTATCAAACGTGGAGCAGCTGTGCAGGTGCTGAGGGAGACCCCAGCCGCTCCCTGTGCCTGGAAGCCTATGCCGTCACCATTTCCCAAGTCTGCAGGGGCTGTGAGAGAACTGAAGGAGCAGCCCGGGTCCCACTTCCTCACAGCGTTTTGCAGAGGAATGTTCCCAGCACAATCCGAGTGGTTCATTCTGGCATTAAACATGGCCTGACCCTCTGCAAGTACACCTACCTTCCAAGCCTCTCCAGAAGGGCTAGCTAGGAAAAGGGTGGAATGAGGTCAGTGCCTTGGGGCTTCTAGTGGGATGATCCAATAGTAAGTGATGAGTCACCCACTGAATCCAAACCTGAGCAATTAAGGCTGGGCACCATTTCCACTAAGCTGTGGGGATCACAGAAGAAAGAGTGTGCATTTGTCATTCTGGACCCCCGTAGTGTGAGTGGGGAATGGTCTCTCTGGGATGCTGTGAAGCTGGAAGCACAGACACAGGCACAAACTCAGCTTTTCTCCCCAGATGAGGTTGTGGACTCACTGCTACTGAGTTTGGTCCAAGAACCAACAGAGCTTAATGTTTCTTAACATTCTCTTAAATGGAAGCATTAAGAGCAGAGATTAAGTTTTTCTTGAGCAGTGACATAAGCCCCAAGGATTAAGAAAGCTGTGGCATGTAAACAAAGTTTCTCCGTGTCAGTGAGGTCCTACTTCGGGCATGGTGGCCATAGGCAGTGGACTACAGGAAGCAGTGCTGATACAGGGTTCATTTGCATCTGCTCTGAGGTCATATTTCCAATGTTATTCCGGTAAAAGAATGAGGTTCTTTTACTTACTTTACACAATATACAAGGATTAACATGAACTAGATTAAAGATCTAAATTTAAGAGATAAAGCTACAAAACTTATTAGAGGAGAACACAGGAGCAAATCTTTATGAGTTTGGATTTGGCAACAGCAAGAAAGGATAAAATAGATTTAATCAAAATTAAAAACTTATGTGTATCAAAGGACAATGTCAAGAAAGTGAAAGGACAACCCTTAGAATGGGAGAAAATATTTGCAAATCATGTATCTGGTAAGTGTTTAATATCCAGGACATATGAAGAAAAGACAAAAAACTCCATTTAACAAATGGGTAAAGGACCTGAATATACATTTCTTCAAAGAAGATTCACAAATGAACAATAAGCACGTCATTAGGGAGATCCAAATTAAAGCCACAATGAAATAGCACTTCACACTTACTAAGACGGCTATAATAAAAAAAGAAAAAACACTATTGGCAAAGAGATGAAGAAACTGGAACACTTGTACATGGCTGGCAGAAATGTAAAATGGTGCATTCACTGTAGAAAACAGTTTGGCACTTCCCCCAAAACTTAAGTGTAGAATTTTCATATGACCCAACAATTTCACTCCTAGTTAAATACCCAAAGAGAACAGAAAACAGGGACTGAAATAGATTCTTTTTTTTTTTTGTTTTGTAGGGACAGAGTCTCACTTTATCACCCTTGGTAGAGTGCCATGGTGTCACACAGCTCAGAGCAACCTCCAATTCCTGGGCTTAGGCGATTCTCTTGCCTCAGCCTCCTGAATAGCTGGGACTACAGGTGCCTGCCACAACGCCCAGCTATTTTTTTGTTGCAGTTCAGCGGGGGCCAGGTTTGAACCCACCATCCTTGGTATGTGGCGCCGGCGCTCTGCCCACTGAGCCACAGGTGCCGCCCTCAAATAGATTCTTATACATGAAAGTTCATAGTAGTACTATTCATAATAGCCAATGAATGAAAAAAAACCCAAGTGTTCATCACTGGATGAATAAATAAAATGTGGTATACCCATTCTATGGAATATTATTCAGTCAGAACAAGGATGACATTCCCAAACATACTACAACATGGATAAATCTTAAAAACAGTATGCTAGTGAAATAAACCAAATATAGAATGTCAAACATTCTACAAGTCCACTAATATGAATTGTCCAGAATAGACAAATGCATAGAGACACAAGGTAGATTAAAGATTACCAGGGGCTGCGGGTAGCGGCAATGAAGCTACTACTTAATGAACACAGAGTTTATGTTTGGAGTGATGAAAAATTGTTGGAAATGGATAGTAGTGATGGTTGCACAACACTGTGAATATAACTAGTGTAAATGAATTTATGCTTGAAATGATTACAATGGTAAATTTTACGTTAAATTTTATAACACACAAAAATAAAAGTAAAGGATCAGAATTTCTACAGCCCCATGAAGAGAAACCTAATTGAGGACCTTAGTTATGCCTGACTTCTGTGACAAAGTGGCCCTGAACCTGAGGTCAGAATCAGAGTGTAAGTCTCTTTTTGAGTCCCTGGCTTCTACTCTTGGCCCTATAGCAGCCATTTTCTATATAGCCATAAGAAAAACAAACAAACAAACAAAGATTAAGCTAAAAACTATTAGAAGCTGGTCATAGTGGTTCATGTCTAGAATCCTAGCAATTCAGGAGACTTAAGCAGGAGGATCATTTGAGGCTAGGAGTTAGAGACCAGCCAGGGCAACATAGTGAGCCTCATCTCTAAAAAAATAAAAAATTAGCTGGGTGTGGCTGCGCATGCCTGTGATCCCAGCTACTCAGGAGGCTGAGTCAGGAGAATCACTTGATCTGAGGAGACAGAGGTTTCAGGGGGCTACAATTGTACCACTGCACTCCAGCCCAGGTGACAGAGCGAGACCCTATCTCTAGAAAGCTATTAAACCAGAAGGAACTAGGAAGAAAGCAATTAATAAAAGTATAAGCTAAAATTAATTAAGGAACAAAAATAACAGTAAATAAAAGTCAAAAAGCTTGTTCTTTAAAAATATGTATAGATAAACGCTTTGCAAGACTGATTTAGAAAAACGGAAAGCAAAAACTGACAAGATGGGTAAGCAGAAATAAGATAAAAACTCATACATAGTATACTTATCCATAAAATTCTAAAGACAATCAATACATAGTACAGGGAGTTGTGTGGCAGCAGTTCTGAAAACAGAGAGATTAGTGATTTCCATTTAGTATATATATGATGACACAAAATGACCAAATCTAGAAGCGCAAATCTAGAAACGAGCAATTTCAGAGAGGAGGTTAGAAAAGTGGTTCCGATGTATGATGGCAAAACCCACCAAGGAATGTTGGGTCAACCATTACAAATATCGTCTCCAAGTGGGAAGGGAGGGGAGGGCAGTGGTTTGATGGAGGGTAAACGGCGGGGACCACACCTATGGAGCATATTCCAAGGGTACAAGTCAAATCTGTCAAGTGTAGAACATTTGTTTTAACACAATAATCAAGTAAATGAGGCAAAAGCTATGTTGATTGGTTTGATGTAAGCATGTCAGATTGTATAAAAAAATCAGCACATTGTACTCCACATATGCATAAATGTATTCATGATCTATGTATATACGACTTAATAAAAAACAAAAAACAAATATCCTCTCAAAAACATATCAGGGCTCAAAAAAAAAGTAATGGAAATTCTCAGGCAACAAGCAAAATGGAGCTGAAAACCAGAGGAAAAAGATGTCGCTAGGGCTGAAGCTATGGGTGTCCAGCCTTGTCAACATCAGCAACAAAGGCGTTTGGGATACCACTGCGCAGGACAGGAAATAGAGCCCCTGGAGGTAAGAGTTTAGGATACCACTGCGCAGGGCAGGAAATAGAGTCCCTGGAGTCCGTAAGGGTTTAGGATCCCGCTGCGCAGGACAGGAATAGAGACACGTGAGTCTGGAAGGGTTTAGGATACCAGTGCACAGGATAAGAAATAAACGCATGGGAGTCCGTGAGGTTGAACTGAGACTCCCACATAAAGCTGGGACACTAGAAATCAAAAGTTGAGTTAGAAAAAGAAAATTTCATCTTCCAAAAACTCCGGTGTTTCAGCAAGGGCAATTTCTTTCCTGTCCCATTCCGAAGCCTTACCCCAGACGGGACTGTTAGATTTTGTGTTTATGTTTACACAGGGTTCTGCTTGTTTTTAGCAAAAATGATGTACTTATTTTTTTGTGACTTAAGTTTTTCACTCAATATTGTGTTTATAAAAATAAATTGAACCCTATGTTTACTGATAACTGCAAGGAATAACAGACGCAATCTCAAATTGATAAAAAAGAAAGTATCACAACCGTTTATATATTGTAATGTATCTTAAAACGAAAGCTAGAGAAAAACAAGGAAAAAACACAAAACAGCAATAAACTTCAACTTCTACAACTCCCCACCCCTTCCCTGCTATGCATTAACTGCTTCTTCCGTGACTAGAAGCCCTGAAACGACCTGGAGGCCTTTCCTTCTCCCCCGTCTGACCTTCCCTTGGAGGTCAGGCCTCTCAGCTTGAAAGCCTGGGGAGGCCAATAGTAGTGGCCCAGGAAGAGTGGAGACCGTCCCCCGCAGAGAAAGGGGCAAAAGAGTAGAGTGGTGCAGAGCAAGATCCCCCACAGTGCGGGCCGTCGAAGAGGAGCCCGGGGGCCAGGGGGAAGCAAGGGGGCGCCCCTGAGCCCGGAGGCGCAGCCGCCCCCATCACCCCCCACGGGGAGGCGTCCGCAGCGGGCACGCCGCGCGTCTGGCTGCGGTCGCAGACCCAGACCCGGACCAGGTCATTCCGCAGCCGGAGCAGCCCCGCGACGCGGCCGACGTGCTGCAGGGCGGGCTGCGGGCGCCGCAGGAGGAGTCTCTCCAGGCCGCTCGCCACTCGCCTCTCCCTGCCCGGCCTCCGCCTCCCCGCCTGCCGCAGGAGCATCTCCACTTTGCACAAGCCCGGAAGGTTCCGCTCGTCCACCTCCTCCAGCCACATCTCCAGCAGCGGTTGCAGCTTGCGCATGTTGGACAGGCTGAGCTGCTGGGCCTCGAAGCGGCAGACCGTTGTCTGGCTCAGCACCTTCCCGAACAGAGCTCCCACTGCGAACCCCACATCGGCCTGCGAGTACCCCAGAGCCATCCTCCTCCGCCTCAGCTCTGCGGCCAGCTGCTCCATCTCTTTCTCCACGGCCGAGACATCCTCTGGCAGCGGCGACTTCGGGGGGCACCGCAGGGCAGTGCAGGGCCCAGGGAGGGGGGGCTCGGAGTTGCTTTGGAACCAGGCCCTGCTCTGGGCAGCCCCGAAATGAGGACCGCAGGGCGCCATCCCGCCCGGGAACTCATACAGCAGGCGACTCAGGGGCCCCCCACACACCTCAGTGCCTGAGAAGACTCCCGGCCCGATCCCCTGTGGGACTATAAGCCTGCCAGGGGCCGCCTGGGCGCTCAACCAAGTCGGAGTGTCAACCTGCAGGGACATCAGCCCTCCAGCGCCGCCCCCACCACTGCCTGGAAGGGGATGGAAGTTTGTTTGAGGGCCTGTGTCCAGACGGGGGTAGGACGGCTCCCCCAACCGGCCTGGTAGGAACTGATGGCTCTCGAGGCTTCAGAGCAGCCACCAGCCTTGCCCTCGAGCCCCGCCCCCAGTGGGCAGGGATGGCATTACAGGTGAGAGAAACTGAGGCCAAGGGTGAGTTTATGCGGAGGTGGGGAAACCTGGTAGGCCCACTCATCATTCCTCGGGTCCTAGAGTTAGTAGAGTAGGCTGCCCGTCCTGGCCTTTGCTTCCAACTTTCTGTGAGATACAGAGTTCCTTTTTGGGATTTGTCTGTCTGGAGGCCCCGCACCCTCTTTGTCCCTGCCTCCACCTCCTCCCAGGCATTTACTCAGCTGCTTTCCAGAAACTGAGGTATCTAATGCCAGACACTACACCCACCTCTCACACCACCTGGCCTCTGGCTTCACAATTTACATGGTGGGACTACCCCTCAATTCATTAACTGTCCCTCACTGCTATATTTATGGTCACAGAACTGCCAACATAACTAGCCCGGTGTTGTGTGGACACCTGTAGTTCTAGCTACCTGGGAGGCTGAGGCAGTAGGATCGCTCGAACCCAGGAGTTTGAGGTTGCTGTGAGTTATGAGCTACCTAAGGCAACAGAGTAAAACTCTGTCTTGAAAAAAAAAAAACAAAAAAAAGAACAAAAAAGAACTGCCAAAAGTCCCTCTTTGCACATCCCCAGTCTCTGTGCCCCAAGAAACTTAGGCACCCTACTTGAATTTCTGGTTAACATCAGTTTACTGCCTCAGATTCTATCCCCACCCCCACATTCTGCCAGATTCCACTCTTTCACTGGGGCAGAGTTTCTTAACTAATTCCATGTTTCTTCCACTAGCCTTTCAAATCCTTTGTTTCCCCTCCTACCTCAGCTTCCTGCTCCAGAGTTTCCTCATCTAAAGGAAACGTATGTGTGTCGTCGCTTTCCCCCTCTGGAAATAGGTCTTTGAACAGGCCTGACCTGCTGTCCCCTAAGCAAGATGTTCCCTTCAGTATCTAACCCACCAACACCCAGCTCCTTTGTCCTGGGCCCCTCTCCCAGTAGAGACCCAAGGCTTTTTTTTTTTTTTTTTAAATATAGAGGTTCACTCTGTCATCCTGGGTACAGTATTATCACAGCTCACAGCAACTTCATGCTATTGGGCTCAGGTGATGCTCCTAGGCTCAAGCGATCCTCTTGGCTCAGCCTCCCAAGTAGCTGGGACTACAGGTGCCTACCACCATGCCTGGCTAGTTTCCCTATTTTTAGTACAGACGGGGTCTCACTCCTGCTCAGGCTGGTCTCAAACTCCTGAGCTCAAGCAGTCCACCTGCCTCTGCCTCCCAGAGAGCTAGGATCACAGGTGTGAGCCACTGTGACTGGACCTACCCAAGGATCTTAATTCGTCCCTCCATCATGCCTCTTGTTCAGGTGTCCAGATCTCACCCCTGGATGAAAAAGGATAAGGAAGGAGAGGGAAAACAAGATCTGACCTTCCATTTAAAGCTTCCAAAGAGGAAGAGGACAGCGCCATTGGCTGGCAAGCCATAGTCTCTTACCCCTTCATTCTTTAACCCAAACCATGATGTGACTCTGCTTCCAATATATGTACTGAAATTGGAGCTCCTGAAGTCGTCAGTGACCTTCCAACTTGTCAGAGCCAATGGTCTTTTAAAAATCCTCATCCTACTACATTTCTCTGCATTATCTGACAATGATGACTTACGTTTCTTGGTCCTTCTCTTTTTTAAATTTACATGAAATGCAGGTAACAGCTAAATCTGTATGTCAGCCCAATTTCCTTTCCCATTTCTAGTTTTGTATTTTACATTACCCCAAATCCAATTCATTATCTGTACTTCTAAATCTGCCTCTCTTCCAATGACCCTTGAACTGGTTAATGGCCTTATCACCTCCTATTCAGTTACCTGTTTCAACCTAGGAGCTGTTCTTGACATCTATAATCCTTAGGGCACCAAATCTTAGATACTGGGTCTTCTAAAACATCTTAATTCCACCCTCTTCTCCTCAGCCTCACCTTTCTGTTCTGATCTGGGCCTCATGGCTTCTAATCTGCACTATCATAACAATGTTCAAGTCCAGACTTGGCTTCCTGCGCTTCTCCTTTAGGCTCACCTGCCTGCTGCTGAGGCCAGAGATGATTTTCCCAGGACCAAACCCAACCCAACACAACCCCACAAAAATCTAACCATATTATTTTCCTCTTAAAATATCTTCAAAATCTTGTCCTTGTTCCCCCACTTACATCCCTGTGCACAGTGTGCAGAGCCTTTCGCCATTTGGCTCCTTTCTTCTTTGCCAGTTTCATCTACCACACGCCTGCCCTCAGTCATACCCATGTTCCAGCAGACAATATCTCACTTTGCCATAAAGCTGCTTTGTACCCATTATGCCCTGTTCACGCTATTCCTTCTGTCTAATATGGTTTCCCCTGCTTCTTGGTCTCATCTCGTATCATTCAGGATTCTATTCAAAGATTCTTTCATTAGAGAGGAAGTCCCTGACTGCCCTATTTAAAACAGTGTCCCTTGCAATCCCTGTTCCTTTTCTTAATCTACTTTATTTTTGGCATATCATGTTTGATCAGCTAATGTGTATTTATGTTTCTCTCTTTTGTCTGTATCTCTACTGCCAAGAGGGCGATGGCTCTGTCTAGGTCACTGCTGTGTCTACAGTGTGTACAGCAGTGCTTGGCACACAGAAGGTGCTCAGCAAACATTCTCTGAATAAACGAGGGATGCTGCACTCCCAGTCATCTCTAAGACTCACTTTACATGTCATCGTTTGGTGAGGCCTTCCCCTAGAAAGACAGAGTTTGTTACTGCTTTCATGGTGCTCCCCTTTAACTTAGTATAAGTTTATAATAACATTATTAGTAATAATATTACAAAGAGTAAACATCAGTAATTATTTATTAATTTAAGTAACCGAGAACACTCTGTATCTCCAACTAGGGTATAAGGCTCTTCAGAGCATGCAGGTAGGAGCCACTAAGCCTGGAAGATAACAGAGCTCTAACTGCAATAGTGCCCAATCATTGCTTGCTGAATGAGTGAATGAATCCTCACCTTTATAATTCTGAGAGTAAAGCCCATTTAATTCCAGTTTAAAATGAGAAACTGGACCCTGTCTCTCCATCTTTTCTTTCTTGAACTAGAATAAGGCCCTTAAATACCTCTTCCTTGATGGGGGTAGCACCATGAGACTAAATGCAACTCAACACTATAGGTGATGAGGTTGTAGAAATGGCCTTGAAGCAATGGTGAGGGAAGAGAAGGATCAGGAAACCTGCTGCCATCTCTGCAGCTGTGTACTGGACCATGTGTCCGCTGTCTGCATCGCACTGCAGCCTCTGCTGGCACGTGTGCTGGCCACAGGCAGGGCCCTTGTCTGCCTTGCTTACTGCTAGATCCTCAAGCACCTGGAACTACATCTGGCACACACTGGGAAGTCAAGAAATAATTGTTGAATGGTAAATGAATCTCTGTAGCATTAATGGTGACAAAACTTCCATAACTGCCTTGAATTCAATTTTATGATGAAAGTCTATGGAAAAAAACTTACATAGAATTTTACGTACGAATAATTTTGCTGGTATCTATTCTTTCCAGGTATACATGCAAGCTATTTTTTTCAAAATCATAAATCAACCAGTTTCTGCTAAACAGAATGAAAAATGGATCGCAAAGATGGATAAAGGAGAGAGAGAGACCAATTATACATGTTAAGGCTACTTACTGAAAACCACCCATTTACACAAAAGAACCACACAGAAAAGATTCATTAGTTGTTTAAAAACAAGAGTAAAAATCTATTTAATAAATTGGAAAAAAGTGAATTTGAATGAATTTAATCAAAGCTTTATTATACTGAATCGAAATATAGTGGGTAAAACATTTAATAAATTAAAAAGTAAGGCTATAGTAACCTGATGGCTTTTAAAATGTACTTGGATGCTCTCACTTAAGACCTTCCTTATACTTTGTGCAAATCTCCCAGTTTCTTTATGTGCGGTCACAAAGAACAGCCCATTTTCTTAAGGGAGTGTTGCCATCTCCTTAAAAGTATATTTAACACGCTATGGAAATTGGGTGACCAGGGAGAATAAACAGGAGTACGTTTGGTTGGAACAGAAATAGAGATCAGAGAAAGGCAGCTGATGGGAATGCCTCCGACGTCGAGTGCCGTCCGGCTGGGGTGCCTGAAAGGCTAATCCATCACCTTCACCAAATACGGGGACCGCTTAGTAGTGATTAGATTACAGCGTAGGCATCAGGCCAGTCTTATCCATAGGGAGTTACAAAGTGAGGAGAACAAACACAGGGTTCCAGGACCTCATATATTTACAATCTAAATGGAGAGAAAAACTGTCAGGAGCAGGACAGCTACCCTCTCCCAAAGAGAAGAGTTTTCTATTATTAAGATCCTTTGGAATTAGAGTGTTTTCCTGAGAGAGTTGTTTTGAGCACAAATGAACAAAGTCTCAGGAGCTGTGTCATGAGGCTCCTTCAGAATTCCCTCTTCAAAGGAGGCAGAACCAACCGCCAGGATTCACTAATGGTGAAAAGCTAGAATCAGTGTAGGCAGAGTTCATGATAAACATCCTTGTAGGGTTTGTTCAAGTTTCATCTGTTTGGGAAGCCTGGATCCTCCTCCCCTTTGAACTTAATGCCTTTTCTCTTTTCAAAGATACATTTGCCATCTTAAGCAGTTAGCAACAGTTTCATGTTTTATCTCTCCAGCGAGGGGATATGGAATCTCTCAAATGGATATTATAGATGCCACTTATTTCATATTTATGGACCAAAAAATCTGCCAATGCGTGAATTATCCATAGGCTGACTTTTCATGTAGGTCCATGAAAGCACTGAGAAGTGACAGTGATGCCTTTGCCTCGTGCCATTTTGCTGGTCAGTTATTTTACTGGCTAGGAAGGTGATCTTTGCTCCATCATTTCTCCAAACACCTCTCTCCCAAAGCTGCTCATGGGATACGGGTGGACAGTGCTTTTCTCAAGACTCTGTGAGAAGCCCCACTTTTCTAGTAGTCTACCCCCCAGCAAAATCCCTTTCTGAGTGTAATTAGGTCAAGAGCACACCTGAAGATCTAAGAGTGATGTCCAAGCCATGAGGAAGGCTCCTGCAAAGAGGGCAGGGGCCAGGCATTGTGGTGTTAGGTA
Source organism: Perodicticus potto (assembly GCA_963574655.1). Taxonomy (NCBI): domain Eukaryota; kingdom Metazoa; phylum Chordata; class Mammalia; order Primates; family Lorisidae; genus Perodicticus; species Perodicticus potto. The sequence goes on along the minus strand of CAUYRH010127637.1, from coordinate 34,629 downwards.
CTGTCACTTATAGGGACAGGTGTAGGACCCCAGGAATCATATTAGTGAAGGAGCAAGACAGAAGGCAGGAGACGAGACCCAGAGATTAGTTGCCAGGAAGTGCCTCGCTGGATCTAGGATGTAAAGTCCAGAATCCAGAAACCCTGGCGGCTGAGTTCTTTAAGGAAAGACTCCTTCCGCCTCACAGCCAGAGAATTAACACCGCACGTTATGACAAGTCGGTTTACTGAAAAATACCTGCCAATGCACTGCAATGATTAAACTACCATGCTTTGTGTGGATCTCTGTATACTGAGCTCTGTGAGGCAAGGTGAGACAGCAAAGATCTGTTAGGCAATTAAGGAAAACTGGTAAAGCACATACAATAACATTAAAGTTGTAATAACATGGGGAAAGAGCTAATCAAAGGAATGTAGTTACGACAATAACTGGAATCACTTCCTGCTCCATGAGATAATGTTCATAGCAGACAACAGCAGCGCTGCTCTGCACAGGGGCCACCATGGGACAGGAAGATGGACAAAAGGGCAGCGACCCCAGATGCTTTCACTTCTACCAAACAGGGGGAAAAGACTGCAGGGAGGAGCACTGCTGACAGAGAACTTCCTTCATTTCTCTAAATTCAGATTAAGATTATGAAGGAATATTTTCGTTGTTACTTCTTGTTGTTCTTTTCAGTATTTTAAAAAATGGCTCTCCTGTGCTGTAACTGCTGCTTAGAAATAAATGCACAAGACACAAATGTGACACAACTACTCAGGCAGAGACTACAAGGAGATTTTGAGCACACACAGACAATTCTGAGATATTTATAAACTGTGAAATTCCTGTGCTATAAAATAATATTAAGTGTAAAAACTGTATGTCCTTCACTGAGGGCTTAACGAATTTTAAATATCTGTAAAAGGCAGGAAAAACCACTGAGCTGTGTGGGGCTGAGTGGAAAGGCGGCACGATGGTGAGCCAGGCTTATCTGCGGAGAGTCAGATAGAGGGTAGGGCCTTGTCATGCCACGCGTGATGCACAGAAACTTGTTAGCTGCGTTTGCCCTCGTTGTAGAAGAAAAGCTTTAAGGATGCTCTTGTACTGATTACTCAGGGCACAGTCCTGTCTTCTACATTCAAATTTTCATTCTGCTTCCACTTTGGAGCAAAACTGCCTCCACGAAAAATTTTCTCTTACAATGTCCAGGAAAATACACTAACAGAAATGGCAGAGTGCGACCAATGACACAGAAATTCTGGATGTGACCCCGGATCAGAGAAGGAACTGAGAAGGAGAACTGAATTTCTGTTTACAGTAGATACCTCTTTTAGGTGTTGTGAAAATTATTATTTTTTAAAAGAAATTCTAAATTAATTGACTTTGGTGCTATTGCCATCACATGTTTGGACATTTTGGGGGCCTCTGTGGACTTCTCTGGAATCTCTTTAAGAAACTACAAATTGAAGCAAACCAAATAGTCAGTCACTCATGCCTTAAAAAAAAAAAAAAGAAAAAGAAAAAGCTCTTATTTTAGGTAACATTAAATGCAGTAATGACTAGGGGAAATTCAAGAGGTAGTACCAGACTAAAAATAATAAGCAGAAATTTCCTCAAATACGCGGATTAAAACTCCTTCCAATATTTTAAACCTGACAAAACTTTAAGTAGTATTCAGTTTGCTTATTAAACTTAATCTTCTTCCAATCTCACTTCAATATAATTCCAAAAGTCTTAAAGAGAACAAACCAGGCTGTCAGCAAAAGTCTCATAACCGAATCAAAATTATCTGTCTAGAGTCTACTGTTCAAGCTTCCAGTAGCCTGATTTTCAATCTATGTGTGCAGAAAATGTCAGGCAGATGAAGGTTTCATCTTTAGAAAGACTCAAAACTCTAGAAGTAATTATATAAAACCAGCTGTGAGTGGAAAACTGAAAGCAAAATTTCTATTACCTCTACTCAATGTAAACTCCACTCTTTTTTGAATATTCAATTAGACATCTAAATGGCTCAAGTAAGTGCAATGGTACAGTGAAAACACACAGCATTAATTTTTATTTTGTTGGCAAGTACTGATGTGGTCAACTTGCAGCTAGAATCTTATGCTCATACAGAATTTTCTGTAATTATTTAAATTAAAAAAGATATTGGTCCTTTATGAGTGATATAATTATAGGTGAAACAAAAGGAAGAAATCAATGAATTTAAAGAAGTTTCTCTCAAGGAGATGTTCTAGGGCAGGTGTCATTTTGAAAGAAAGACCATGTATTAAGGAACTGATAGGCTTTCAGGTGCTGAAGGACAAGGGACAGGACACCAGCAGGCAGAAGCATCAAAGGGGAAGGGCTACATGGAATACAAGCGGATGATTTTGGAGAATGAAAAAATAGGGTATAAGAATGAAGAGTAGTAAAGTAAGGAGTTTAAAAACTGCTTTGGTAGAGGATCTATCAGGACACTTTGAGGGTAATCCTATGACAAGTTATGACAAGAATTCGGTAATAGTCTAGAATAAAAAGACAGAAGCAGGAGAAAAATGACTAAGTTTTTGAATTCTCAAATATTGAGAGGCAATGAACAATTTCCCTAAAATTATAGTTCATTCTTGCTGGACAAAATAATTGCTAATAATAAAACTACAGGAAACTCTTGTTTTGCATGGTCTTGTGAGACTATAAAAATGCCCACCATAAGCTGAAATCATGCACAATGATCATAATAATCAATAGGAAAAATTGTGATATTTTTGTGATCATTAAAATTTTTTTGGTCAAAATGTCAAAAAGCCTCTATTGCAGTTAAAAGTGAATAAAAGAATGAAAAAACAGTAAAACTAATTTTATTCAGTGCACATGTATAATTTAAAACATCAGAAACAATGAGAATTAAAGTGCTGTATTTCTTTGTAAAAAACATATTTCAAATGGATTGGTCGGGGCTTGCCACTTCCTCATCTGTAACTTATGATATATTCAAGCACATCTTTTCTAGGACTGGGCAAAATGTCAGACTCCTAAGTTTGGATGAGCTTCCAACATTTTATCCTTTGCACTTTCAATGTTGTGAAATATCTCCTGCGAGTTCATTTAATGTGAAGGGTTTTTTTTCTGTTTTGCTTTGTTATTTTTGCCAGTGTCACCTCCTCTGGGATATCTTCATCCTGTTTGTCATGAACACTTTCCAATTCCATTTCCAGGGTTTCATTTCTTTGCTGCACTGTCATCTTTATTGGTCATGTCTCTCTGTTGAGAATCCATTTCTATACGGTGGGAAACAACGTGCATGAACTAAAAACAGAGAGGTAGTGACCAGGCAGCGACCGATTTTGGAAAAAGTGATATATAGGCCATTGATCATGAAGTGTGTCTGTTATTCACATAGAGATTTATGAACTGAAAGGCTAGTGGCAAAGTTTGTATTGATGCAATTACTCACAGTTAATAGACTATGGGACCTGAAATGCAAACCGTGTTTTCTAGGGGATTGATGTTATTTAATCCAACAATAGCAATTAAAATTTATGTATGTCAGAAGAAGAAAAACCAAGATCCCTGTAATTAGGGAATCTTTAATATATGCCAGGTACTATTTTAAGAGTTCCGTATAGATTATTTCACTTAATTGTTAACATAACCCAAGGAAATGGTCCTGGTCTTACCCCATTTTATAGATGACCAATTGTAGACATTCATTTGATCACATTATAGTATTAATTTTCTCTATATTTGGAGGAATACAAATTTCCCACAGTCTTGATCTTCTTAATAAAGGTTAGCTAACTACTATTAGAAAGTCTGAAATGGGGCAGCACCTGTGGCTCAGTGAGTAGGGCTCCAGCCCCATATACTGAGGGTGGCAGGTTCAAACTCAGCCCCGGCCAAACTGCAACAACAACAAAAAAAAAGCTAGGCATTGTGGTGGTGCCTGTAGTCCCAGCTACTCGGGAGGCTGAGGCAAGAGAACCGCCTAAGCCCAGGAGCTGGAGGTTGCTGTGAGCTGTGACGCCACAGCACTCTACAGAGGGTGATAAAGTGAGACTCAGTCTCTAAAAAAAAAAAAAAAAGTCTGAAACGATAAGTAACATACATTCCTTTGGAAAGTATTTCTAAAGTAAAAAGTCAGGTCCTCAGAATAGTATGGAAGGAAGGTAGATACTTTCAGTAGAGTCCCTAAGATGCACCACAGCACCATCTAATAAAGAGGGTGTCAGGGAACTAAGAGTCACTCGGCGTCTGAAGGGGCTCACAAGTCCTCAGCGCCTCACTCCTGCAAAATGAAGTCATTAATCAAACAAATTACAGCTCAAAATTTATCATTAAACAGAGCTATTTTCCTTGAGAAAAGGAATATATTTTAAGAAATATGATAAAATAAAAACTTTAAAAATTATACTCTTCCTTTTAAAGTGTTGATAATCAACTCTAAGCATCCTGTCATTTTATAAACAAAAAATATTTGGCCTCAGTATAATGCCTAATGTTCTCTTTGAATATTCATTTCAGCACCAAAAAATAATCTTTTTAGATGTTCCAAATCACCTCTTGAAAGCAATGCAGATTCTCTGGAAAGGTAGCTTTGGGAGTATTCTGGCCAGCAGACAGACTTCTCATGGTGAATTCTCATTGGTGACAGGGTGTACATGGGAGCAGACGGAGAATGTGTAGGCAAGAGCAGAGGGACCTTGTGGCTTGAGGGAAACAAAAAACCCACAGTCAAAGGGAAGTGAAGTGCAAGTGGACACAGGCAAACCCCACAGTCAGGTAGAGAAAGCAGAGACCTGTGGGCTAGGAAAGATGGCTTCGGAAGGCTGGCAGGACAAAGAGGCCTCAGGTGGGGGAGACTGGAAGCCAGGGAGACACAGCAGACAAAACCCATAAGAACAGAGTCGTAGATAGAGACTAAACCAGATGAAAGAGTGAGAGTCGAGAGACCCACCAAGAGCAGTGATCCAGACAGCACTGACAGAGGGGGGGAGGACAGCCAGAGAGGACAAGGGAAGCAAAGAGAGCCAGGGGAAGGGAGACCAAGACTTAACATATAGGAGAAAGGATGAAAATGTCTGTCCTCGGCACCACTGATCTCCTAGTTACCTTTCCAGTTATGAACATAACATTGAGAGCCATGAGACACTGCTACGAGGACAGTAAAAGTAATAGCTCTCCCATGTTAACTCGAAACTTATCGTGTCAAGTACAAATACAAATTCTTATTATTCAGTTATTTATTTTAGCATTCCAAAAATAATTATTTTTCTTTTCTTTTTTTTTTTTTAATCTTCAAGGAAGAGCTAGCTCAGGGAAAGGAGAGTTGCCACCTTTACTGCCAAATTCTTCGAAGGATTTTTCACAAATCGGTTTAGAAACTGCAAAAAACATGGTGGCTATTTTTAATTTTTTTTAAAGTGAGATTTCTGGAGTGAGACTACTTACATTCACTGTGATTACTGAAAAACTGATAATCAAAATCATAGAATATTGCAATTGATTAAAAATACATAACCAGGGCAAATGATTATATATTAGGGATCTAAATGAAGGTCCTATGTTTATATAGGTTACCTTAAATGATTCTCTAATTAATTATTTACCCAGAGTTCTTGATGCCAGCTATTTGTAATGAATGACTCATTGAAAATACAGACTTTCTTGTGGTCAACTTTTAGAATGCTCATCCCTTACACTAACTAATAATTATAAGGTAGCATAGAATAATGAATAGGGAAACAGATAAATAAAAGGTACAAGGCCAATTCTACAGTAATGAACAAAACTGCCTGAAAAGCTATTTAGTTAATGAAAGCATTAATAAAAGGATTAGAACATACATTTTTTGAATGGAAAGAAGACTGCTACAATTCTTGAGCAATACATGTAGTCTAAAGCAGTACCGTGTCACAGATGCTAATTTGCCTTGCATTTTAAGATCTGTTTACAAGGCCAAGTATAGATTTTCAATTACCTAATTAATTTGAGCTGTGTCTAAAAACATATTAGACAACTCAATGTTGTAAATGACACCACATTCTACTGGCAATTGCTGTTGATTTTTCATTGCTATCTTTGGAAGGAAATGATTATTCACTAACAAAGAAGAGATGTAACTCCTCAATGTCATTTCCTCAAGTGATATTTTAAGCAATAAAGTGAGATGACTACTTAGCAAATATTCAGTAAGTTCAGTCAGTGTAAACAGTCAATCTGGACTATAAAGAAAGTAAAGAAAGATCAGAGTTACATTAGCAAGGTGCCTACAATTCACATTCACCTTGCTAACTCTCCACTTCACAATCTGGGAGGAAATGGGGCTTGGCAGCTAGGTACATATTATAATGGTCCCTTCTACATCTGAAACCAAGAAAGGCCCATCTACATGGAGGAACTTCGCAAAGTTTAACTTTTAACACAGAAGGCATGTCCAATGCTTTTTTTCTTTTCCTTCTTTTTAAGTTTTTTTTACATTTACTGTACACTTATCTTTCTAATTTTGATGTGCCCCAATTTATAGCAGGTATTTTAGGTAAGCTGAAGTAACAGAGAAAAGCCTATCTAAGTCACAGCAGGGCAAGGAACAGCGGGATGCATGTAAGTCCTGGAAGGAAATGTGGTGACCAGTATCAGGCACCTAGAGAACGCCCTCAGGCTGAATCGAGGTCCGGGTCTTTCCTTACCATCCGATGGGAAAAGGACACTGTAAGGTAGAGCTCTCTGTCAGCGTGCCCTGAGCAAAGTGGGCACAGGCATATTAAGAGCCCCTCAGCAGGTCAGACGAGAGGGGCTTAGGGGAGCAGGATTCTGTCCACTTAAGTACCTGTGGACATAGGCAGCTTGTCTGTGAACCCCACTGTGCTGTACAAACAATGTAATTTCCTATATGCACAACTTCGGGAATCGAGGAATAACTTCAATAATTTGCTGGTAACTCAGCTTTATGGTTACTCAAAACCTTAAGAGGATGGTAAAGTGGGCCCCAAAATTCACACCCTTTCCTCACCACAGACATACTTCAGGTTCTCTCTTCCTATTTATATTTTCTCCTTAACATTCGAGCAGGGGAAACAGACAGTAAACTTCCATGCAGGCTGCTTATTTATCTCATTCAGTGCTTTTCTCCCCTAGCAAAATGTCAGCTCTGTGAGGGAACTTCACCTGTCGCAGTTCACTGCTATGTCCCTGCACCTGCAGCAGTGTCTGACACCCAGTGTCTCCCCTGGGTGTTGGAGACCAAGCACACCCGGGGTGGCAACAGTGTCGGTGCCTCAGCTGCATCATCCGACTGGCGTGGCAGAGCGACCTGTCGGTCATGACAGGCAGCCAAGGAGTCAGACGCTACCAGTGCCCTATGACCTTGCCCGTTTTCAAACATTCCTATTTTCTTTTCCTTTCACCCTGGAGGAATGCCTCTTCATACACAGTCAAAAATTAACTTGGCTATTTTTGTGGAACAGCACACCACCCAAGATCATTTCTGATTTTATCTTTACTACCTCAATGTCTCTTTCAGCTTTATTGTTTCCAGATTTCCATGGCCTATGAATGTTTTTCTTTCAACTCTTAATTCTACTATTGATTTCTTTACCATATTTTCTATTTTTCCTGAGGACACAGGAAAATATAAGTAAGTTATTTGTTGTTTATAAATAGAACTATAGACTGGAAAATGGATGAGAAAATATGTTTGCAAATATTTTTTCACTTCTATAGAATTAAAAATAATACTTTTAAAATGAATAACCTTGCATTCCAAAATGTCTAATGAAAATATGTAACACCATATTATATTTTTATAGTGTCTTCCTTCTTATGAACTCAAAACATCCCCCAGAAGCTGTGAAGATTGTCCTTAGGACATTTCTACAGGGTAAGTGAGGTAGATATTTGCTGTTGCCATGTTATAACAAACAACCAGAATGAGGACTGGGCAATAAACACAGATTCTGTTAATCTATTACACCGTTCTCTGAATAACAGTGTATTTACCTAGCCAGTTTTACTAGTAGGAAGTGCTGTAAATAAGAAGTGGGAACCAGTCACTGCTCTGGATTGCAGATCCCTCCTACTCTGCCTCTTGCTGTCTGTGAGTAATGAGAAAGTCACGGTGAGCGCAGGGGCAGCACTGCCCACTCCCAAGTGTGCAGCTCTCAGGTATTAAGTTGCTTTAAGAAAAAATATGAAATGTGACCATGTTCAAAATAATTATAAGTGATATTTTAAATAACATTTAAAAATTTTATTGTACTTACTTTTAGTTAATATATATACAGGTAGATAACATTCATAAAGTGACATTATCATGACCAATAATATGTATTTTTGGTAAGGGGAAACACTTTTAGTTATAAAGAAAAAATACAATATTAAATGAGTAAGTATTTTTATGGATAATCTGACTGCTATTCCTATAAACCTTTCTGTCTAAAGATAAAAGCATAAAAGAATTTTATAATTAACCAAGCTGGAAAAGCATAAAGTCTTCATTAAATTGAATAGGCAGCCTGAATAGTCATTACTAATGTTGAACTCTTCAAATAATATTAATATTTTAAATTATAGATAGTAGTATTGCTGATCAGAGAAATTCAGGTTTTTCAAAGGTGTATATATCAACAACCTTTGGTTACTTTCATTTGAATTTCCTACAATCACCGTCTTCCTACATTTCCTGTAGCCTCCTCATCCAATATGTTTACCCAAAAGGGGTGTGGATTTGTCCTGAGTGGGGCCTGGCAGTTAGGTACACATTACACGGCTCTCAGGGGTGTGGATTTGTCCTGAGTAGGGCTTGGCACCTAGGTACACATTACACGGCTCTCAAGGGTGTGGATTTGTTCTGAGTTGGTCTGGTACAGCTCCCCCACTCTCTCCAGTCCTGTCCAGGCCATCAACTCCACGTACGTGGTTTCATCGTCACAGCCTGACGAGAATCTGCTGCCTCTGGCTTCTTTTTTACTAAGTTGATCTTTGATCATGTCATACCCCTTGTTCAACATTTCTTAAAGACCATGAGAAAAACCATTAATTTTGGTTGAAAAAGTGTTAACTTTTTACATAAGTAGGCGTAGAAAATTCTTGCCCTATCTCTTTCCTCATTTGACGGAGCTAATGTTGAGGCCAGCTTCAAAAGGAAGAATCTACTCATCAGCAGAGGGCAGAAGACCAAATCTTTCTCTTTTAATTTCTAGGGAAAAAGATAGTCATGATGAACTCTTGCTTGCAGCTACGCCCCTGCTTCTAGAACAGTGCCTGGCAACACAGTAAGTGCTCAGTAAGTATTTGAGGGATAGGTGGATATGTACTGGAGAATGTGTATGAAATGGGAATGTATATGAAATTTCCTTCTGATTTAAGCAAAATTTATTGGGAAAAAACCTCACAGGAAACAAGAATAGAAAGTTCTGTCCTGAGAAAGAAACTGGCCAGAGAAGAGCTGAATAATTAAGATAACTTAGTATAAGATCAAGAAAATATGATAAAGAAGAAACTTAATATCTTTGTGAAAAATTGCTCATTGAAGTCTAGTCTCTTAGTGGGGGAGCAAGGATAGGAATATATTTGTCTTCAATGAGCATTTTAGTGCCTCTTTATAAAAAGCTGCTCTTACATGCTAAGGTGTCAGTGCCAAGATGGGCCTTGTAGTACTTTAGTCTTAGAAAAGGGTTCAGGTGGTCTTGTGCGACCACCAGAGTTGAAGCCTGTTGTGTTAATTACCTACTACTGTGGAAAATCACCCTGAAACCTGGTAGCTTGACAATACACATTTATCATGCCACAGTTTCTGTGGGTCAAAAATCTGAGCTGCTCCAGCTTTGGGTCTCTCACAGTGTGCAGTAAAGGTGTTGGCTGGGGTTTCGATCCTCTTCCTCGGTCACTCACCTGCCTGTCAGCAGACCTCAGGTCCTCTCTGACTCTTGGCTGCAGACAGTAGTGCATGGCGGCTGGCTTCCACCAGAGTGACCAAGCAAGGAGGAAAGGGACGACCCCAGGTTGGCTAACACTCTCAGGTCATCCCATGTTCCCTTAAAGGAGCTTGACGGAAGGGTGGAATGACCTTTTGAAGACTCAGTTATGGTGCTTGTTATGAGACAACACCTTGTAGGGTTGGGACAATGTCCTCTTGAATGTAGAATATGCTCTAAATCATCATTTAATATATATTGCTATTATCCCAGATCAGGGACTACAGTGGTAGAAACGGGACTGCTTTCTCTTCTTATTCCCCTTAGCGATCCACTAGTAAAACTGTTGCTTCCTGTTCCCATAACTTTAGGCTCCATTGGTCTGTAAGGTCTCTCTTACTTCCAAAGGGAGAAATGTTTCCACCAGGTGGCACAGCGAAGACATCTTTGAACTGGAAGTTGAGAGTGCCATCTTGCCACTGAACAGACAGGAAGTGGATGTACTGAGTGGGTGGTGGATCCTGATTCCCCAGGGAAAACTGAGTTGCCACTGCACCATGGGGGTGAGCAGGGGTATGTCTACAAACAGGAAAAATGCTAGGGTGCCTGAAAATACTTCCTTTAATTACAGCCCAAAGCATACTCCTACCACCTAATTCCAGCAGGACTTCTAAAGGCCCAGACCCTCTATGAATGGAGATGTGGGTCATTTTACCAGTAAAGACCAATTAAGGTGCCTGCTGAGAACAGAATGAATGCAGGCATATCCTGTTTTATTGTGCTCCACTTTATCACTCCTGGCAGATAACTGTGTTTTTTCTACAAATTGAAGGCTTATGGCAATCCTGCATCAACCCAAGTCTATAGGTAAAATTTTTCCAAGATCATGTGCTCACTTCATGTCTCTCTGCCACATTTTGGTAATTCTCCCAATATTTCAAACTTTTTCATAATAATTTTATCTGTGATGCTGATCTATGAGCAGTGATCTTTGATGTTACTATTGGTAACCGGTTTGGGGTACCATGAACTACATCCACAGAAGACAGAAGACTTGATTGATAAATGTCATGTGTATTCTGACTGCTCAACCAGCAGCCTGTTCCTCATTTCTCTTCCCCTCCTCAGGCCTAGCTATTCTCTGAGACACAGCAATAATAAAACGAAGCCAATTTATAACCCTTACAATGGCCTCCAAGTGAAAAGAAGAGTTGGATGTTTGTCACTAAAAATTCAAAGCTAAAAATGATTAAGCTTAGTGAGGAAGGCATGTCAAAAGCAGAGATAGGCCAAAAGCCAGGCTTCTGGAATCAAGAAGTTAGCCAAGTTGTGAATGCAAAGGAAAAGTTCTTGAAGGAAATGAAAAGTGCTACTCCAGGGAACACACAAATGATAAAAAAGCAAAACAGCTTTGTTGCTGATATGGAGGGAGTTTTAGTGGTCTGGATGGAAGACCAAACCAGCCACAACATTCCTGTAAGCCAAAGCCTAATCTAGAGCAAGGCCCTCACTCTCCTCAACCCTGTGAAGGCTGAGAGAGGTGAGGATGCTGCAGAAGAAGAGCTTGAGGCTATTAGAGCTTGGTCATGAGATTTAAAAAAAGAAGCTGTCTCTGGAACATAAAAGTTCATGAATAAGAGTAAGTGCTGATAGAGAAGCTGTAGCAGGTTATCCAGACCAATCTCAAATCATTTTTGAAGTGGCTACACTAAATAACAGATTTTCAATGAAGATGAAACACTCTTCTATTGGAAGATGATGTCATGTAGGACTTTTATAACTAGAGAGGAGAAGTGAATACTTGGCTTCAAAGCTTCCAATGATGCTTTTGTTAGGAGTTAATGCAGCTGGTGACTTTAATTTGAAGCCAATGCTCATTTGTCATTCCAAAATTCTAGCGTCCTTAAAAATGACGCTAAATCTACTCTGCCTGTGCCCTATAAATAGAACAACAAAGCCTGGATGACAGCACACCTGTCTATAGAATGGTTTGTTACCGAATATTTTAAACTGATTGTTGAGACCTATCACTCAGGGAAAAAAGATTCTATTCAAAATATTACTCTTTATTGAAAATGCACCTCATTACCCAAGAGCAAGGATGGATGTACATAACCAATGTTCCCATGCCCACTAGAACAACAATCATTCTGTATGCCATGGGTCAAGGAGTAATTTCAACTTTCACATCTCATTTTAAGAAATAAATTTTGTAAGGCTATAGCTGCCACAGATTAGGGATTGATCTGGACAAAGTAAATTGAAATCCCCTGAAAGGATGCATCATTCTAGATGCCATTAAGAATATTTATGATTTACAGAGGGAGGTCCAAATATCTTCCCAACTACCCCAGGAGCTTGGGAAAAGTTGATTCCAACCCTGTGGAAGACTTTGAGGGGTTCAAGGCTTCAGTGGAGGAAGTAACTGCAGTTGTGGCGGAAGCAGCAAGAGAACTAGAATCGGAAGTGCAGCCTGAGGAGGGGGCTGGATGGCCGACGGCTTATGACGCAACATGAGTGACTGGGGAGCAGCTTCTTACTGACCAGCAAATAAAGTAGTTTCCTGACATGGAACCTACTCTTTAGAAAACTTTTTGAACATGACTGAAATCACACTAAAGGATTTAGAATATTATGTAAACTGTTTGATAAAGTGGCAGCAGGGTTTGAGAGTACTGAGTTCAATTTTGAAATAAGTTCCACTGTGGGTAAAATACTATCAAACAGTGTCACATGCTACAGAGAAATCTTTCGTGAAAGGAAGAGTCAATTGATACAGAAAACTTTAGTGTCTTAACACAACCACCTTGACTTGGAGCAACCGCCACCCTGGTCAGTCAGCAGCCATCAACATTGAGCTAAGTAAGACCTTCTACCAGCAAAGAGATTCACTGAACACTCAGGTAAACTTTAGCATTCTTCAGCAATAAGACTTTTTAAAATTAAGATGTATACATTTTTAAGATATAATGCTATTACATACTTACAGCCCCCAGTATAGTGTGAACATAACTTTTATGTGCTGGGAAACCATATTTTCTTGCCTCCCTTTATTTCGATATTCATTATATTGAGGTGGTCTAGATATGCCTACACTGAATAGGTAGTACAAGAAGGTGGTAATAAATACCAGCTGCAAAAACAAAGAATACTGTAACAGTTCTTCACTTTGATATTTGTTGTGTATATATATGTATAAACTAAATGTTTTTGGTTTTTCCTCTTATTTCACTGTCACCTAATGTACCATGTATTAAAAGTAATTAGCCTTATTTCTCAGTATTTAAATTATAGGACACCAACAGTAAGAGGAATAAATATCAGCAAAAGACAATTAAGGAAGGGACTTTGTGCCCTCCTCTGGGGAAAATGTCGATGTGTTCTGGAGTGGACCTGGGAGAGGCGTTACATGTCTGGTGGAAGCGTGACTTTATTAATGTGTTTACCTGGAGATTGCAACTTAAGTTCCAAATAAAGATGAGATGTATATGAGTGCCAGCTTGGCAAGAGGCAGGCTATGGTGGCTTTTTAATGTGTCGGTTTGTCTAGGTTGAATTGTACTTCCAGAATTTCTTTTCCTGCCTGTTTCTGGTTTGGGATAGGGCACGTGTTTTTTGGGTTGTTTTCTTTTTTCTTTGAACATTTGGAGGGTTGAAGTGAAGCAGCAGCCATGTCTAGCTTACTCATGCCGCCTGTCACGGCTGGCTCCCCCGTGCAGGAGGTTGACGGGGAGGACCGTGTCTGCTCCGCTGCGCCCGGGTTCTCTGTCGGCCCTTCTCTCACTCCTAGAGCAGGGATATGGTGGCTCCAGGAGGCCACCTCCAAATACAGTGGCAACAAGAACTGACCCAGACTGAAGTCTGCCTTCATGGACTTGCTTATGGATTCTAGTGCATTCTTGGTCTCTTTCTCTTACCATCTGCTCCGTGAACTCAAGCTCCATCGGCATAGGCTAAGTCAACATCCTTACACAGACTGGGTGAGTCCTTTCCTATATACAGTCTATCCTCATTATTTGTGGGTTCTGTATTTGCAAACTCACCTACTCAATAAAATATATTTGCAACCCTCAGATCAAAACTCATGGCATTTTCACAGGCATTTGTAGACATGCACATGTACACAATGATGAAAAATCTAAGTCAGTTGCTCCTGACTGATTGACAAAATGTGAAGAGAGGTTCGTGGCAACCCAACCCTGTATTCTACCGAAGAGCAACATTTGCTAATTCAGGGCTTTCAGTTACCTCACAGACTATAACTCCCATAAAAATGAGAATTATATATTACATATATATATATATGCAAATGCAATACAAAGTCTGAATATCCACTATGGTCACCCTTCAAAACAATTTTGAAACTCTTTTTCTGGAATGGCCATCAGAGCTGTCATCATACCAGGTTTGACAACTAAGTTCACAAACTTATCCTAGGAAACGTGCTACATAACTCTCTGCTGAATATCACTACAGTTCCCTTCAAAGGACTCCCCTTGACCACCTAGTGACTGTAATGATATTCGGCAGTGTGGGAATATCACATAGCACTTTTTCTAGGATGAGTTCACAAACTAATTGTCCAACCTTCTATTGTAGAATATATATATTCTAGTGGTTCTACTTCTCTGATTTAACCCTTACTGATAGACTTATAAAATTTAGCTATAATGATAGTGAAACTCAGTTGAAGTTTATACATTAATGACAGTGATGTTTAGTTATACCAATATTCTTTACCTAGAAGCTGAACTAGTCTCCAAATCATTTCCTTTAACCATGTACACGTATGTCAGTGATTAGCTGTTAATTATGGTTGTTACACATAGTGGTTTGTGTTCCAAACTTCTGCTCATTCTCCAGCATCCATGGCTGGAACCAGCCCATTCTGGGTACTAGTCATAAGTAGATACTGATGCTCCCTTGGTTGGGAGCTCTGAAAGCCAAAACCACAAAGCTGCAGCAAATGTCATTCTCTCTTCTTCCTGACGGACCCAAATGCAGACCCTGCAGGAAAGCAGCGCTATCCGTAACCTCCCCAGAGCCCCGGTGCCCCCGAGGGGCTCACCTCTTCACCTGTCTCGCCCTGCTCTCTGTGAACTTCTGCAGACCTGACCTCGCTCCTTCACCGGCTCGGTTTCTTTTGCCTAGTATACCATCTTGTTTGCCTTCCCACAACTGGAATCCTATCGAACACAAGGCCCAGCTCAAATCTTTACATGAATAATTTTCTGAAGACACCACCCAGCCTTGACTGCCTGTCCCCTCACTGAGTTGGTACTCAACTGGAGACAAGTATTCTGTGAAAGGTCCTGTCTGGCTACTGAGCCTTGTCTTTTAGGTATTTATTTATACATATCTCATCTCTATAAGCTTCAACAGCAACTATCCAAATTACTCTTGAATTGTTTCACCATCTTACTGAATTTGTTAGTAAGCATTTTAAGCTATAATTACAATTTTACCACAACTAACAAATTGTGATAATGGATTAGACCCATTCAGCATGTTATCAATAATTAGTTCAACAATTCAACGCAGAACATACTTAATTCACAAAATAAATTTCTATACTAATTAGCATACTGTTCACCTTATATAAACCATACGTCTCTCATCAAACACATACCTGCTGAGACCCGGGGGCAGTCAGGTAGCATGGACTCCACTGATGTGTCCAACGGTTCTGAGCTAGAGACCCAATTACAACAGTTCTGCAATGTAATAGAGACAATATTGTCGAAACATAATTTAAGCCAAGACCAAAGTTTTAGGCTAAAGAGATACATAAAACTAACCATTGGAAATGTATTCAATTTATTTTCCATATACTTTTTTCTTCTGTGAACAGTCAACAACTATTCATTACTAAAATGACAATGGAAAAAGTTTATCTTTTACAATTTGGCAGAGTCTGTGCTGATACTTTTTTAAAAAAGTAACCTTCCATGAACCATGACACAATATATTCCTAAGAGAAGTTTAGAAGCCAAAGAGTAAGCAGACAAGGGAATCATAACTAAGGGGAAATGAAAAAATTGTCTGTTTTTCACTTTTAGATTAAAATAAACACTAATGGGAACATGTTAAACACTAGTTAATTTGTAAACTATATTCTTTGTGTAACACCAGAAGAAATAAATATTGTATTTACTCCTCCAAATCTGGCCCATACGAAAACACCATTTTTCCCTTGACTTGCTTCAGTGAAGGTTGTATTAGAGTAGTTAGACAGAAACGCAGCCTCGTGAATTGCAGCTGTGCGTCTGAGGGACACACAGCCTTCAATACTAGAGATCAAACTGCAAGGTAATGACGATTTACAACTTACACAAACGAAATAAAAATAATCTATATTCCTTTTACATTTTAAATTTGTATTTGAAGTCTGGCTTTAAAAGCGTGTCATATGGTTTTTAAAAAATTTCTACACACACACACGCACAGTGAATTTCCAGACAGATTTTATTTTAAAAGAAATCACCCCATCAATCACGTTGGAAAAATAGGTGATTGCTATTCTGGTAAACAAGCATGTATTGTGTATTTTTAGATGCTTGCTGCCCTGGTTGTGCACCATGGAATCCGTCCTCACTGTGGAAAGATCCTTGACTGGTAGATCAAGTGTCTTATTGTATTTCCTTAATTCATTCTGTCTGGAAGAAGATGTCAGCTGTGTTGCAGTGAGGACAGAATTTCAAAGGCCCCAGTCCCCACCAATAAAGGCCGAGGAATGGCTTTTGAATAGATTTGTCAAGGCAACCCTACTGTTCTGGGACCAGGGAGAGCAGGAACAACATAAAGGAAGGGTTGCTGTATGAGATTAGAGACTGAAGTTCACAAAGCACGGTAGATTTTTATAAGAAACAGTAGATCAATGAAACTATTGAACTGTGTAAGAAAAAAAAAAACATGAAAACAAACACAACATCTAGTAATGTTCTTAAATGCTTTCTTTCTTTTTACATTTAAAATGGGGATGAAATATTGGTATTTTTCATGTATTACAAAAGCCTAATGGTTTAAAGTGGATATTCTATAACGTGCACTCCTAATCTTAATTAGCAGCTGAATGCACAATTACACAATGTAAGAGCAGAAATTATAAAAGAAATAGGGTTTTAGAAGATATTTCATACATTTGAAATAAGTAAAATTAATATTACCATTGATAGACTACCACATCAGAGAGTTCTAGATAATGCAGAAGATTAGCACACAATTAGCCAGCTTTTATATACAATGTGACACTTGCTTGTAAGAAATAAGTATTCTCCAAAGCAGTGTCAAGATATGTAAATGGATGATTTGTTTTATCATTCAGCACAGCCCCTAATAAATTCAAAAATCATGACTTCTATAGGTACTAAAAATAGGCTTCCAGTGATACAGGGAGATAGCGGCAATGAAGAATGACTTTCTCTTTCTCTCTCTTTTTCTTAAACAATTCAGTCTTTTCAATGACAGCAATTAGCACTACCGACAGACAGGCAGCGATTAGGTACTGTATGTATTTTAATTATTATTCATTCTACTGGTACTTCCCAATCTGATGAAAGTTAGCTATTACCCAGGCATCTTTATACTGCTGACCTACACTTCACATATGTAACACTGTATCTACAGGATTTTCTAGATTAATAAAAGTGATGGTACGTGATGATGTGAAGGGGTTTAACCACTTTGTGATTTGTAACTGACTTTAAAAAGCTGCACAATCTAGGAAAACACAGTCTAAATACTGTATGTAAGATAATAAAAGTAATGCCTATTATTTAATAAAGTTTATAAACTACAAAGTAAAAAAAAGGCTGAAAAAAATAACTTTTGTTCAGTTTTCCCAGCTCACTTTTAATTCAAACACTTAAAGCAAAATCTAGGTTAACATTTTATAATTCTGAAATAACAGTTTTTATCTAGGCATGTCCATAATGATCTGACCACTCATAAAAATCAGATGTAAGTTAAACGCCCTACAGATACAGTGAGTATGCCCACAAGCTGTGTGGAACGACACAGTACCTATGCAGGATTGCAAAGATTTGATACTGCAGTTTTAAAGAGGATAAATGCGAGTGTATGTGTATGTGGCATTTTAACCCTACTGGAGAAAGTACAGCTGTAATGAAAATGAGAGGCTCATTTGATATGCTCTAATGAAAAATACAAACCTATTGGAAAATGTAGGTAAAGAAAGTCATATAACCATTACATGAGTTCAATCTGTCTGAAATCCCATGTTATCAGACCAAATCTCTTTCACTGTTTTTCCAATGCTGATGTATCCCTCTTTGCAATGCCCCAATTTGTCCCTATCCCAGTTTTTCAGTTGAGATGAACACTACTGAAGCATCCTGGGTGGTTCCACAGGTAGCCTCGCCCACTGGGAAAGCACTCCCTGAATTCAAGACGTGTGAGTGTGTGAGCAGCCCTGACGTCTTCCCCTCAGGTCTGTGAGAGGCCACCACACACACGGGACTAGAGGTACCAGCAGGGCCATGCTTGAGTCTCATGTGTAATCCCCTTGTCCCCAAACACAAGTACAGGGACAGAAGCACTTGGCCAGAGCAGGCACATTGGGATGGATCATATAACTAGTGTTTTTCTGGGTCTGATGGAACAAGAGGAAAAAAGGCGATGCTGTGAGCGCTTCTTAAAGTTAAGTGTTTTCAGTTTAAAGGTTTTTTTTTTTTACTCTGAGATTACAACTCTACATATTTTTAAGACTGTAAATTTTCTTCTTTATAAAATCAAAAAGTTTGGGAACTCTTTACATGGACTAGAAATTTCCACGAACCACAGTGCTGAGTGACTCCCTTAAAAAAAAATTATTGTGTTTATAGAGATGGGGTCTCACCATGTTGCTTGCCCAGGCTGCATTTGAACTCCTGGGCTCAAGAAATGTTCCCAGCTCAGCCTCTCAAGTAGCTAGGATTACAGGTATGTGCTACCGTGTCTGGCTGAGTGACTCTCTGGGACAGCTGAGCTAAGAGTTGATAATAATTCAGAGCAGATATGAAATGAATTAAAATATTTTTATAAAAAGGTTAGAATATTGCACATCATACATGTATCTAAAGAGAAAAGTAGGTAGTAGCTATTCAAAGTGTTTTGGAGGCATTTGGAGATGATTGCTGTCTTCACTGAGTCTAGATTTTATTCATTCTTACTGTATTTTTCTGGGTTGTAAATCATCATTGTTTTAGCAGTTGGTCTTCACTATGGAAAGCTTTGTGTCCTCAGGTAAGTACAACTGTGATTCAGCAGGTTGTGTTTCTAGAGCCTACACTCACAGCTGAATGGTGACAGAAAGGGTTTGCAGTGGTTCTCAACCTTCCTAATGCTGCAATGGATTTTCTTTCTTTCTTTTTTTTTTTTTTTTTTTTTTTTTTTTTTGCAGTTTTTGGCCAGGGCCAGGTTTGAACCCACCACCTCCAGTATATGGGGCCGGCGCCCTGCTCCTTTGAGCCACAGGCGCCATCCCTGCCGCAATGTATTTTCATTGTTAAAAAGGGGTCGCGATCCACAGGTTGAGAACTGCTGGTTTATGGCCATAATGTAGAACCAATTCTCTTGGCAGGACAATGTCAGAGTCCAGAGGTACTCTGGAAACAACATTCACCCTCTTGGCTGTGACACTCCTGGAGCACAGGTGAGAAGTGCCCCTTGCTCCCAGCCTCCCATTACTCTCGGCCTCCCATCACTCCCGGCCTCCCGTTACTCTAGCCTCTCCTCTTCAGGCTGGCTTAGCATCTGAGTTTGGTCTTTTAGTCAGGAGCTGGCTTCATTCACTTGGAGTAATGGCCAAAGGTAGTACTTTTTAACCTGTTTTCTTTAAAAAAAAAACTTTGTTGTTTAAAAACTATATAAACAAAGAACATATTCTTTAACCTTTGTTCTCTGTGTTAAAATGGTTAAAAATGCAACTTTTCTAGTCAACCAGTACTTAACATCAATAACTTTATCACATTAATTTAAACATGCTTATAAAACAAAGAAACTATTTTACTAATTTTTGATGTAATAGGAATGAGTAGGCAATTTGTACCATTGTTTTATTTCCAAATTTTAGAGCAGTATTTTGTGAAATAAAGGAGACAGCCATGGAGAGGGTAAAAGCACTGTGGTTTACTCTACACAGGGGTGTCCAACCTGTCTCCATCACACATTGGCAGAATAAGAGTTGTCTTGGGCTGTATGGTAAATACACAAACACTAACAAAAGCTCATTAGCAAAAAAAAAGGTCCGTGCATACTTTTTGTGGTATCCAACGTCAACATAAGCAGAGAATGTCCTCACAAAATCAGACGGTCTGCATGGGGCTACAGGCTGGGCACCCCTGCTACAACCAGACCATTATTTTTATAGATGACACTTTAGCCTAGGTAAGGTGATTTTTTGCAAAATATCTGGTTTTTTTTGGCTGATCCAAATGAAACAGAGTAGGAGGTGATAAAGAAGGGGTGGCTGAAGGACCCAAAGCTGATCTTACAGCACTCTTCTCCCAACACCCATGCTCAAGACAACAGCCCTTCCTGTTTGCTGTACTGTTGGAGTACAGACTTGTCTTCTCTTCATTATTTCCAGGAGCCTGGCAGAGTAGATAGAGACCAAGAAAAGAGAAAGTCAAGGGGAGGGAGTTTCATCCTGAGTATTGGGAAACAATGGACTCTTATCTTGCCAAGCCACACTGAAGCATTCTCTACCAGTGCTCACACATTTTGATGGGTTCCTACAAAGATATGTAAGATATATATCATAGCCCCTGCCTCCCTCCCCTTTTTTGGAGACAGGGTCTCACTCTGTCCCCCTGGGTAGAGTGCAATGGCATCATCATAGCTCACAACAACCTCAAACGCCTGGGCTCAAATGATCCTGCTGCCTCAGCCTCCTGACCTTCTGCAGGATTACAGGCGCCTGTCACTGCACTCAGCTGATTTTTCTTTTAGTAGAGACGGGGTCTCATTCTTGCTCAGGTGGGTCTTCAACTTCCTGAGCTCACCGATCCTCCTGCCTCAGCCTCCTGAGCTTCTGGGATTACAGGCGCCTGCCACTGCATCCAGCTGATTTTTCTACTTTTAGTAGAGACGGGGTCTCATTCTTGCTCAGGCGGGTCTTGAACCTCTGAGCTCACTGATCTTCCTGCCTCAGCTTCTGTCACAGACTTTTATAGTTGCCCTTTTGTTCTTATTTGGGGCAAGAGCTCTGAGTAGGAATAATTCTAAAGCTTCATTAAGAAAGATTTAATGATTTTTATCTTTGGAATATTACAGTATTTCCCATAATAATACATCTCACTTCTTTATGTGTACCACTTGTTTTTCAAGAGGTTTTTCTTTTTGATCATCCTTTGATTCTCACAATAGTTCATGAAGTAGATGGAGGAGGAATTATTGCCTCTAATTCACAAATGTGAAATAGGCCTAAAACGACAGAGTGGCTTGTCCAAGATTATAGGTCTTAGCAAAGTAGCTGGTACATGCTAGAGCCTTAATTATTGATTTACTTAGCCAGAATCATTATCAAAACTTAGTTCTCCTAAACGCTTGTCCTGAACTACTTCCAATATGTCACCCTGCTTCCCTTTTATAAGATATTTTGAATATGCAAATCATCCAGAAAACACAAGATGAATATAGTCCACGTGTTGTATATTATTTGGGAGTGAGAGGATAACAGCAGTAATAGCTATAATTTACTGAACTTCTTTAAAATGCCGACAACCATGCTATTTCTTTACACATCTTATTTTCCAACCACTTCTGCAAAGGAGATATTGTATTTTATATATGAGAAAATTGAATTTCAAAGAGATTATATAACAGGCCCAAAACTGCATGGTTAGGCAGGTGATTAAGCTGGGGTTTCATTGTCCATATGTCAGAATACAAAACTCTTCCCATGTTTCCTCAAAGCCTAGTTGAGAGAACCAAAAGGACTATCCAATAATTATGGCATTTATAAACTTTCATAAAAACTATGCTTGCAAAGAAATTAATGAAGCCAATTTTGCCTACTTTAGTCAGTTACATGAAAACTGCACAGATTAATGTAATCCGATGTCTGAAGGGGACACCTAATCCAGCTTTAGTTAAAAATACTTCACAAGTAAATCTAAATAAATTTTGTTACATTGGTCAGCCTGGAGCGAGACTTACACGAAAAACTTCCAATTAAAAAATGATAAACAGATTTTTTTTTTTTTTAGTTCAGACCAAGTATCAATATTGGTTGGTTATATGTGAGAAAGGAAGTTACTAATGGCTCATTTATTAACCTTACTACCTATGTAACACTGAGAGCTGCCTATGTATATATTTGGGCAGCTAAATAGCACTAAAGAAAATAGGCAAGAAATAAAAAAAATTCCCTCTTAAAAAGTTTAGACCCTTGGAAAAGGCAATTAAGAATGTAGCAACACTGTGAAGGAGAAATCTGGAAAGCAATGTGGTCAAAAACCATCTTCATGTGAGAAGAGATTTTTAAAAAATGCCATTATGAGAACCAGAATAAATACTTTGCATTTTTATACAACAGAAGTGCTTTTTACTAAGGGAGAAATCTGACAGTGACAGCCCATTGGTGATATTATAGCTCTACTCTGGGGTAATACAGACTAATTTTTCTATCCTCTTAAAACTATTTTTAAACATATGAACTCTTTGGAGCCAGCGGGGAGAAGACCAGGAAGACCGACCAAGTTGCGCCTCCTGGGTGAAGAGAAGCACATGACTCAACTACACAGCTGCCATGGCATGGGGGAGCTGATGTCAACTGCTTATACTAACAAAAAGATAAATAAAAAGAAAATTTCAGCTAGATATCCATAATAGGAATACAAGAAATAATGGGCTGAAAGATTTTTTTAAAAACACCAGTATGTTCAATGAATCCTTGTTTGTTTTCAGGTTCACCAGTCCTTAGAAAGTGTGAAAAGAAGCTTTCTTAGCCTGAAGCTGGATCACCGCCAGAAACTCCCCACCCCCATTTCTCTTAGCTCCAGGGTCTGGCATGACCCTCTTTTAGCTTTTCACTTCTCCCTCTACTGGTGGTCATGAGCCAGTCCATTCAGAGTGGCACATACTGACCACCTCTGCAGAGGAACTAGACAAGACCAAGTGTACTTAAGCTCCTTTCCTGTAATTAAGCAGCACCATGCTAATAGCTGGTGGAAAAATTAAACATCAGGGAATAAAGAATCTCCTAAAGCCAAGACCTTCTTCAGCCAAAGCTTCCATTGCATATTGTATGCCTACATAGTATTCTAAAAAAAGCCAAAAAGGGAGGGAAGGGGGCTTACTAACAGTGAGTTCTTTGCAGGATTTTCCATCATTATTTTAAGCTTGTCTAGTTTTCCCTACTTCCTGTCAACATTCTGCCTTTAAACAGGGAATCTGAGAATGGGAGATGATATGAGTTGCTGGGGGCTCAAGATATAAAAGCTCACACCCGTTCATCTCTTCACGGAAAAAACCCAGTCTCACCTCTCTCATCCACTCTCGAATCGTCTTGCCAGCTTCTTGATGCCACACATTGTGAACGGAGTCTGTCAATGCCACAGCAGTTACCTTACTTTTTACATCTGCTTCTCGTTGAATCATCTGTTTTAAAAAAGGAAAATAAAATG
Source organism: Perodicticus potto (assembly GCA_963574655.1). Classification (NCBI taxonomy): domain Eukaryota; kingdom Metazoa; phylum Chordata; class Mammalia; order Primates; family Lorisidae; genus Perodicticus; species Perodicticus potto. The sequence continues at coordinate 11,127 of CAUYRH010127637.1, read as the reverse complement.
TTGGCTGTAATTTTTTTTCCTACTGGTAAAGTCACAGATAATAAGAGCATTATATTAAAAATAAAAAATCAATATGTATCTCTGTTTCCAAGTTACTCTTTTCTACATGGCATACATACTTATCCAGAGATGTGAGAAGACCGAATATTTTCCTTTGTAAAGATAATACCACTTAAGTCTTAGAACTACGCAGCTCTATTATTTTTCCATGTGGTTTGACAATTCAAGGATTAAAGGGATCACAGGGGAATCCCTGAGGGCTTCTTTCAGAAGTTTCTTCCACCACCTCCTATTTCAGTGCTTCAGGGAAGTCAGTACCTGCTCACTGCCAGCTGCTCAGGACTGACTTCCACTAATTTTCAGTAGATGGCACATCAGTAAAGACAGACGTCTTGCTTTGACTTTTCCAGTTTAACTAGTCAATGTTTCACCAGGGCCTTGTAATTCTTGGTGGTTTAAATGTCCAAAGATTCTTCTCGCTGCAAACCTAGCAATATAGTTTTGCTTTCTAACATATTTTTTATGTTGTCAAACTATTATAGTTTACTTTTTTCTATACAGTATTATTTCTGTAAAATTAAATGGTTTCTTAAAAAAAAATGGCTGGAAGATACTGATGAACAGCAGTGGTCTGCTAGATAAAGACACTGAAAAATAAAAGTACTACATTAAAAGAATTAAAAAGGTTTAATCTCATAACACTAGTGACCCCAATTTGGCAGAGTAAACATAAGAAAGCTGAATAAAAAAATTACAGTTAAAATATAATAAATAGTAGCCTTGCATTTCATTGTAATGTTCTTGCATCAAATGTCCTTTCTTCCTCTAAGTTCTTCTATTGAAGAAAAAGAGCAATCTCTCTACCATTTGCTATTAATTTCTATAAATTGTCTGTCAAAAATATAATAGTGCACTTAGAGAAAAGGGGAGAATTCTGAATGGCGATGAAGCTCAGAGGAGGAAGGCTGCGAGCCCTGCTGATGAGGCCAAGTGACCGTGCTGGCATTCTGAGCTAAAGACATCTCTGTACGCCCTGGAGATGGACATCTCCTCTTCATGAACACCACCTACTGGGAATCTCATTCTCTGCTAAGGCTGCCTCAGCAACATTTCCACACCTGAAATCACTGTGCCTGATGGTTTTTCTGGTCATACTATATAAAAATATTCAAAATCAATATTCGCTATCAACATCATCATATTACTGCAAAAATTCACCTTGTAATAACAGTAACATTTTTAAAAGCATAAATAATACTCTAACTTAATACTTCACACTAATTAGTAAGTAGTACCCTATTTTCTTCTAGATTTTACGTTCCCAATAGATTCTTATTGGATCTCACTGGCGCTAGAATATAAAAATTCAAACCAACATTAGATAATATAAAACAAAATCTCACAATAGTGAATTCATCTGGCTTAGGAAGAAATCATATATGCCTCACTCATTTTGTAAACAGTAACACTTTTAGAAATCTAGAGCAACTGTTGCTGAAGTTAAAAAACAAGAACATGCTTTTCTGGTATTCTAAGAATGTGTCTGCATTTTAAAACATATGACCTAGAGTTTGTTGTGGCTGTTGTTAACGTATGCAGGTTTATTTAAGACAGTATCTAAAGACACTACATCTCAGAGCCATTGTGGAATGAGATAAAATTAAGTAATAAATAGGATGAGGAGTTAGTGCAAAGTTGAAAATCTGGGGATTAAAATTCTACAAACTGGAAAAATACAGAGTTGTTCGAGGGACTATAGATTAGAAGAAGCCCTCATTCTGTTTGTGCTCTGGCCGACCTTCCACATCATGGATGTGCTGACGTGTGGCTTTTCTTCACATCCCTCACATGGCAGTGGAGTCCAATGTGTGCTCCCTACACTGTTATAGTACTTTCTGGTTTAAAAATCACTTTCACATTTTATCATTAAAGGTGCAGAATGGCCAAATTCCAGAAGATCTTAGTGAAGAGCTGTTAAATGAACCTAGTAACAAAGAATCTCAAACATCTCGCTGGATTAGTAAAATTGTGAATGGGTGAACATCTGAGCAGTCTAATTTTTCGGACTCTTGACCTCCGTTTCAGCCTTGCTGTAGCCCAATGTGGCCGTCCTGGGACTGACCCCCCACTGCCATGTCTGTCCAGAGCCTCTGCTTCTTGCATTTGATAGTCTGGTTCACAGCCCCCTTTCTCTCCTTACTGTCCCCACTGTGAATAAGCACTGGTGCAAACTGCTGGTGAGCGGCAACAGTAGCAGTGGGCTGAATTAGGGCTCGAGACAGAACTTAAGAGGCAGTATAGCTAAAGCTAGGAATGAGCGAATGCCTGGCAGACAGGAAAACACCATCTATAATAGAAGACCATGATGTTCTGGACAAAACCCAGAAATCTGAAAGGCAAGAAGCAATATTACCAAAGTCCTTCTATTCGTCAATCTAAAGTGGAGGTGGTGGTATTTATTTGTTTGGATCTATTGAAGTGAACACCTTGAAAGTCCTTGCAAAATAATGTCCACATTTGCATATGACTATTTTTCTGGGGAGAAGATTCTTAGTTCTCATGAGATTCTCAAAGGGATCTTAGTCTGTAAACATGTGAAAGCCCAGTGACCTACGCATCTTCATGCATTCTGGAACGAACACAAAGTACCTAGTAGGTGAGACCTTTCAACAATTACACTTCAGATCAATTGTGGGGGAGCAGCCTGTAGCCTCAAGGAGCTGGAGGCCCTCAGATTCCTAGGTTTGGCTCCTCAACTGAATCCAAACTTCACAGGACAAATCCCTTTATTAAGAGGTGGGACTAATAAAGGGATTTGTTGTGTAAAATTTGGATTCACTCAAAAGGCCACACTCAAAGATCCAGAAGGGTACATGTGGCCCCACCCTATTTGGTATGTATCAAGAGTTGGAAAAGGGTAGTAAAAAATTGTGACACCTGAAATATTAACATCCTGAAGTGCCGCGGTTAAACCAGCGACATAGGGCAAAGTTACAGCTCAAATGTTGTTTTTTTCATGTGTATATAGTATTTGTTTACATCTGTACAGCAGTTGACAAACGTCTGAATGAATGCAAATTCATTCTCATTTTCAAATATTGAAATGTATGCCAAATTCATATTATTTTTCTATTTGTGAAAGAGGAAACTGAGACAGATTAAGAAACTGGTTAAAGGCCGCACAGACACTGAGTGAGACCACTGTGCCCGAGCCCTGGAGACCTGTCATGTTCTTTCATCTGTATTACATGGGGTCCATTTTTCTGACATATAACACTCTTACAAAGTGAATTCATTTGATTCATTCTCTTTTCACATATACAGTATTTCATTCTCTTGGACATTTCTTTAAAAATGTTTAAAAATGATCCAAATCTGGATCAGTAAGGAATGCTGAAATTCTAAAACTCAGGCCAAGATAGAAATCAGCCAGGAGCAAAACCCACAATCACCAAAACAGCACTTTAAAATCCTCACACTTCTAAAATAAATCTAGGAAAAGAGGTAAAATTAAATGTTGTATTAATCACGAAGATTTCAGCATTAATACAAAATATTTGGTCTTGTCGCCTGATATTTTTGTTTCCTCATCTTAAGTTCACCCATTTATCTATTCACAGACATTTCACCTTAGCGTAAACATAATTCATCTCTTTTTTCCTACACTGTATTGCATGTTTCTAGCCTGACAAAAGTTTAAGTAACCCAACAGACACCAAGCACAGTAGTTTAAAGACATTCAAACATACATCATCTGCATGAAGGCGCATATTCTTAACGTTAGCGATGGGGTTGAAATTGAGGTGGAAAACCTGATTATTACTTACTCTTCCAGAGTAAAAGTTAAACAATTAAATAACCGTGGCAAGATAGGCAAGTGTATCTGAGTGTCCGGGACCTGGCAAGATGAGGACCCGAGAGGGGCTGTGGGCCCGGGGCGGGCCTGAGCTGCCCTGCTCCCCTCCGCGTGCACTGTGGACCATCCCCAGGATGGCCGCTCCCTCTGGACACCATGTGGACCTTTTCTGCCCGCCTGACCCACCTTCCCGCCTCGCCCCAGGTCCTCACATGATGTACTGGAACACTCTGCTCCCAAATACCAGGCCGAATCCAGATGCTTCCTCGCACCCTAGCATTCCCCAATCTCTTGTCAGAGCTTTCCTCCGATTTCATTTCTTCTAGAACTCTACCATGAACTATTTTCCACAAAGGAAAACACAAAGTCCTTTTTACTTTTACTAAATTAATTTAAAGTTTAATTTAATTTAAACTGAATTAAGGCAGAGAGATGCCTTAGCTCTAAAGGCCAGGAGATGCCGGTCACGGGATGCTGTGCTACGGAGTCTCTGGTGTATCTCCAGTCTGGGGTCTTGGGTTTGGGGGATTACAAATCTAACCCAATTCAATACTCTCACCCGAAAGGGGATGGGAACTCTGAATCAGACTGGTTCACCCTAACCTAAAATGGATTTCATTTTTCCACAGCTGTGGTCTGGCAGCCACGGCCCTCAGAATAATTCCTTCTTAAGTTTTAAAGTCCAGAGGGACTCACCCCTAAAAGGAGCCAGTGTGGGCTGGGCGTAGGAGCATATACACGCACAAGCAGGCCTTATCTATATTTGTGTATATAATATGTTTTAAACATGTTTTTGAGGGAAATGTTTTAAAGTCTTCCATCAGCAAAAGCCATTCCCTTCTTTTTAAATGATGACACATGTCACACACATGTATTGTGATTGTTACAGCATGTGAATTACTTGTACAGGAAAGAATACTCTGAAAAGAAAATCCAATAAAGCCTGTTTCCTTCACATGTGACTCTACTGTTCACATTTAAATCCAAGATCATTACTACTGTGGGAGCATGAATGAAGCGCTGCTCTGCTTAATAACACAGTTGAGGTTTGAGATGCCTTCTAAAAAAAATATGCATGTATATAAAAAGATTAGCTCCCTCTAGAGCTCCTTGAATTAAAATTTCAGATTAAGCTGTTTCGAAGGTTTGCAAAGTACAAAATGCTGGTGCCTTCCCACACCTTTGCTATGCAGCTGCTAACTGCGCTCAGAGCTTCTACTTGAGTGCCGTCTTTCTGTGGTCTGATGAACGGTAAGATCTCACCACAAACCTCTGCTATCACTTTACCTTACCGCCTGCATGCTTCCTAGGGAGGGCGCTCCATCCTGTGCCACTGGGCTACCTGCGTACACGTGTCCTGTACTGAGCAGATTCTCTGCCAACACTGGGTTTGGCAGTCTTTTCTGTTAATGTCAAAGACTACTTCTTATTGTTGTTCCTGAAGATTCTTTTGGACAAGTCTATCTCCACAGCACACTACTCACAGAACAAACACCATCTTTGTGGCAATACTAAAACCTTGGTTCTCTCAGGCAAGGCACTAGCACCTCTAGTGATTGTAATGAAATACACACACTTTGGTAAATAAAATGTGAAGACAGGAAATTTGGACTAGCATGATATTCGACTCTTAAGCTACTCACAGTTCACACATCTAATATTCACTCACTATTTCTATTTTGAAAGTAGAAGGTTTCAAGCAAGCACTCTTTGTAAGTTAAGTATAATAGTCAAATTCAAGGACTCTGCAGTCAGATTCTGTGAGTTCAAATCCTTGCTCTGCCAAGTGCAGTAATGCTACTTGGAATAAATTATTTCGATTTTTTCTGTGCCTCGATTTTATCACGGGATGATAAATAGACTAAAGTTACAGGGTTACTGTAATTATTAAATTATTAAATGAATGAAATGTAAAGCAATTAGCAGAAGACCTGGTGTATAGTCCACAATTATAATAGGTGATCCCACAAAAATAAGCAATGTAAAATACTACATATATGTAAGCTAGTAAACTAGTTTTCTAAATGGGTGAAGAGTCACTCATTTAGAAGAAGCCTAACAGAAGCTAAGTTTACAAGTGCATTTAATGACAAACATTATTTTTAAGAAGGCACAGATCCACAAAGAAAATATTTATGAAAGGCTACTTTTTCCTTTGATTATTTAGTACAACATTTCTGTAACTGCGAGGCTGAGAAGTAAGAGCTGATTATTGTCTGTATAAAATCTTGTAATCAGCATAGCACACTAGTCATAGCCCCTGCACTGTTGAAGCAAGACTGTGCCAGTTCCACTTTGCTCCCTGCCAAGGGACCCTTTCTGGCACCAGAGCAGGGAGCCGTGGCCTAGCGGTGCCAAGCTGAGGGAAAGGGGTCTCGTCCCTGTGCCACTTTCTTTTCTACACAGAGGGAGTGTATCTGACTATGTTTTTAAAAGATAATTACAGAGATATAGAGTGTGTCCAGAGGAAGGCAGTATAGTGTTGTAGTTACAAGCATGCACCGGCTTCTGAATTAGAAACACTTAGATTTTTATTTTTAATCATCGTAAGACCACGAAGGTGGAAAGACAGCAATGGTCATCTCCCAGAGCTGCTGAGGCGTCAATGCGGCATGTCTTAACGTTCCCCTGATTTCCAGAATGTCCTCTTCCGCTTAGACACGGTATCCATGTGCTCCTCAGTGACTCCCGCGTTGACACCGACAAGGTAGCAATTTTGAAGTGTCATGTAACCATCACACCCATCTCTGCCCCTACCTCCCTGGTTCTGTAAAGTCACTGGACTTGATCAAATATTTTCAAAGAAAATAATTTGGTATAAACGGGATGACTATATATGTCAGTTTACACAGGGCAGTCCTGGCTTCTGACCGGTAAACTGGCATAATTACTAACAATGTCCCCATCACTGTTCAGTGTTCTGTTTTGGATGATGAATAATTTGGTCACTGTATGTAAAACAGATGTTAAATGTTATTCTGGCAAATGGGTGAATCTTATAAACTTTCATTCTGCCTAGTGCTTACGATTTAAGCATATACCCAAACATATATAGCTGTCACTATAAAAATAACTGTAGGGCATTCCAAAAGTCACCATACATAAAGAAAATGGGAAATTGTAGCTAAACATTCCTTTATTTAAAAAATATTCATTATAAAACTTTACCAAGAGGTGGCTGACATGTAAAGAATATTTTGTAAAATGTTTTGTAAAATTTTGTAATCAGTATTTTATAAATAAAGGTACATTTAGCTACAATTTCCCATTCTCCCCTATGTGTGGAGACTTTAGGGACAACTTTTGGGACACCCTTTATATAGGAAAACACACAAGAAGTATTTCCAAAGGTTTGTAAGTTCACAACATACAGGCTGTGCACCGCGCCGGGCCCTCCCCAGACAGGCCGTCTCACACCCTGGTTAGGTAAACATGGCCAGCTGTATCTCCACTGCAGCAACGGGATAAGACAACATTCTCTTTTCCTGTGCTTTGAAGCCCCAGATCCAATTCTCTCAACCTTTGTCTAATTTCAGGAAGGAAAAGACTCTCCACAGGCAAGAACACCAAGGGACAGGGCACGTAAACTGAAACTTCTCGGGTCACATGCATTTATGAAGATAAGTCTCCAGCCACCAGCCAGGGAACGGCAACCTATGATTTATTATTGCAGGCAGCCAGAAGAGAGCAGCAATAACTTCCTTTTCCTTTCCTGCTTAGACCATGCTGCCACGTGCAGACTCCCTCAATAACAAAAAAGTATGTGTTAAGATAGGTTTAAGAGAAAAAGAAAAGGAAAAAAAAATACGTGACTGACAACCTAGAAGTTAGGAAAGACAACAAGTGTTTTACAAAAATATGTGATGCCTGTGGGGGAGGTGAGGCAGCGATTGATAGCTTGGAAACTACTCTACCAATCAAGGAAAAGCTAGTACTTATCGCACAAGAGATGAGTTAAGGTAGGGAGAAAATAAAAGTAGTCCCTCATATCTTAAGAAAAATAGTATGAGAAATCATCATGTTGACTTACTGATTACAAAGTTATTTTATGTAATAAGACGGTAAGGTAAATTTAAAACACATGATTTTGAAATTACAATGAATACATAATCTGTAAGAAGTATACACATTATAAAATTCTAAGTGAGAACCAAACATTGTCACCCCCAAAAACTAAGACAGGCTTAGTAAAGGAGACATTTAAATGGCAACATAGTTTTATATGTAAAAATGAGGAAATTTACTGAAACTTTATAAATGTACTGAATACCAAGAAATGTCTACTTACAAATAAGTAGCAGGCATGTTCACAATACCCAGTTCAAAAATCACTTATGAGCCTTTATTAATTGGCACAGTCTAGAAATATTTAGGCCTATAATTAGGTATATCTTAAATGTATAAATATTCAAGGGTCATCAAACATTGAATGGCTCAAACACTTCTGGCAAAAAATTTCATTAGGTTCATGAGGGGCAGGGATACAGCTGGAAGAGAGTTAATACATTTAAGTTTTAAAGAATAACATTTTCTTCTGGTCTGGGAAAAAGAAAGGTAAGGTGATAAGACTTCCCCTGCAAAGGCACAGTCAATAACCACAGTGATACGGAGAAGGGGAGGAGAATGTGCTACTTAACAAATTTCTTTTAAAAACCTTTACATTAAATTTCCACATAGATGTTTGATAGATTTGAACTTTTACTAAATTTTACAAAATTACTCTACAAATCAACAGTATTTTTACAGAAAATTCGGGTTCCAATTACTTCTACTATTTTCAGTCTACTTGAAAGCCTGTGAACTCTGTCACCTGGCACACGCAGGGAAAGCAACATTCTAACTGATCGACTATTCTAGTAAGTAGATCAGAACTACAAAGTTAAAGAAGGCATAGCAAGAACTCACAATTTAAGAAGGCGATTCAGATATCTTTTGTAGAGATCATTAATATTCTGAGTGTTTATATATAGATTATTTCATTAGCTAGAACAACTGCTATTTAAGTAGATTGGTAATTGAGGGATTATACATCGATGGCTTGCCCACATTCACATAAGTAAGTGGCACAAGTAGACCTTTTAACTGTAAATCCATGGCTATTTGTACATAATATCCATTTTCCTTTCTGAAATACTTGCCATACTGGCAATGATTTGTTCACTGTCTCTCTTTCTCACTGAAATGTAGCTTCCATGAGGGCAGGAACTTATTTGTTAATATCACATTCCCAAGCTCTGCACAATGCCTGGTACTTAACAGGTGTTCACAAATTCTGTGTGCAATGAAGAGAAATGGAATAGATCGAGGATGGCAGGGGATGGAGAGGAAGCTAGAGATGTCTGGTTTGGTGTATTTAGAAACAGCTTATACAGGCCGGGAGTGGTGGCTCAGGCCTATAATCCTCGCACTCTGGGGGTCTGAGGCAGGTAGACTGCCTGAGCTCAGGAGCTCAAACCTGAGCAAGAGTGAGACCCTGTGTTTACTAAAAATAGAAAATTTAGCCTGGGGTTGTGGTGGGTGCCTATAGTCCCAGTTACTCGGGAAGCTGAGGCATGAGGACTACTTGAGCTCAGGAGTTTAAGGTTGCAGTGAGCTTTGAGGATGCCATGGCACTCTATCCAGGGTGACAGTGAGACTCTGTCTCCAAAAATAAAATAAAATAAAAAAACAGTTTACATCACAACTTGGAATAATGTTTAGCATGTAGGATGTTTATAAACAAGTGTCCTTAGGATGAAAATTTGAGGAAGTGGGGAGGAATTGGGGGGTTAGGCCTGGACAGAGAGAGAAGTGAAGGAGAGGTGCAAGCCCATTTACACCCATGCTCAATCCCAGGGGAGTCTGGACCTACAAAGGGCTCAGCTGGTTCAGCCTTTAATCTCCTCCATTGTTCTGGGCTCCACAGTGACTGGGATGCAGCGCATCCTGGGCTCACAGCTGAAGACTGTGTGCTGAGCAGCCCACGTGCAGCGCCTTGCCCATCACAACTGCAGCTAAGGAGTGCGTCAAGTGTCCACCACTGTTTAATTGGAATGACAGCGTCCACCCACTGTCCACTCCCATGGAACCGTCCTTCCAACCTGCCCAGCACTCCATCATCTCACTCATGTACTCAAGATGACATTTTTATTTAACTCATTCATATCTCAAAGATTACGTAGATTTCTCCCAGATTTTAGACCTCTCACAATCTAACGCCATATTTTCCCACTAAATTTTACCTTACCCCCAACTAAAGATCATACAAAGTAAAAAACACAAGGTTTAAAGAATGAGCAGTCAGCTTTCAGAAGATTGTTAAGAAGCAGAAAGAAACCAAAACCACAAATTTCAAAAATTGTCTTATTAATCTACTGGGAAATCAGTTAATTTTCTGAATTTCAAGTGAAATGTGGATGCCAGATAAAGCAGGGTATACTTGTGATTTCAAACCTGATTGCAGCCAAGTACAAAGTAACCCAAACCTCCAATACCGTGTGCAGGCATCACTACTCACTATCGGCCCTGATACGCTCACACCCAACGGTGCTGAGATGGAAGGAAGGGCTCTGCGGACAGAGGTGTCACCATCACGTAGCTAGTTGGCTTTCAGATCTCAGCCTTTATCCTTTATGATATGGAGAAAATAAGGACTGGGCTGTACAAATTTAAGAAGTAAAAATAGTAAACATTTAAATGCTTTTCTTTTCCACATCTTAATTGCTTTATTTCTAAGTTTTTACCTCTAGAAATTCAGATTAATCCACATTCTACCACATTTCTTCAGCGTGGGCTCAGGCTTCTGCAGTGTTAATGGGGTTCCACTGATGTGGTCTGGGTATGTGGGGAGGGGGCTCCCAACCAGCTCAAGCAAAACCACCTAAATGTTCTGAAAATAGGATGTGTTCCTCAATTGTGGATTATTACAGTTGCCAGGCACTGGGAGAGGTTGATACCCATTTTTAGATGGGAAAATGACATCATTATAAGAAGTATAATTTGGCATGATCTGTTTTTTGAAACTATCTTTTACTTTTATTTATATAATATTAGTTGTCTATTTTTTGAGACTTTGGGGAAAAAAAATAAGAAGTTAACTGATGACTTCATACTGAGCCTCAGAGTCAAAGCATTCTATAATAGACATACTCTTATTTGACAATGTGAACATTACTTTATTTGCATTATTATTATTAATATTGTTTAATATTTTGATGCAGTAATCATCTGTTTTCTTTTCTGAATGTATTTATCTTCATTCATTCTTTATGAGGTTTTTGTTTCTAGTCCTT
>CAUYRH010127635.1:0-23400 GCA_963574655.1 Perodicticus potto | reverse complement strand
GGGAGGATGCCCCACCTGAGGGCACAAAGCCTTTTCTCCAAGACTCGTCAGGGCCCCTTCCTTCCTCTATGTGGACAGGACCGTGAAGCCTGTCAAGCCGCCCCACAGTAGGACACGACCCCACACCCAGCCAGCAGTTCCTAACATTCTCAACATTCGTGCTCATTTTTTGTCACTTCTATCTTGTTAGAATTAGAAAAATGTTTTTTATGTAAACAGTGCTGTTTTAATCACTGACAACATGTTAATTTTAAACACTACCCTGGACCCAAACCCAGTGCTTTCCCAAGAGTACACCAAGGACTCAGGGTGGCTGTAGTGCCCCCAAAGCCACCACTGCCAGCTCTTCCTCATGTCCCCTCCTCACTCAAGTCCCAGCCTCTCCCAGGGCCTGCTCTAGGAGCCTCAGAGCCCCAGGGTGCCACTCATGCTGGGAAGGCAGGACAGGCTTCCACCATCCTGTGAGCCTTTCCACCTGTGCCGCCAAGTGATTCCTGTGGCTGCCCTAGCTCTGCCTCCACTGGGAATGACTGCTGTGTGACAGACAGAATCCCCTATCCAGGGTTACTTCCAATGAGGCAGTGAACTCCATGGACAGAGCGTGAGATTCTCTCACCAAAAATCCTAATGCCAACAAACTCACAGGCAAGGACAAGTGGCCACGGTGACAGAACCCAGGGCCTAGGGCAGGCGCAGCTGGAAACACGTCATGTTGCTCTCCACTCTCACAGACAGGGCCCAGGCTCAGCCCCTGAAGAACTACCCAGGGGAGTGCCCCAAGCCACAGACGCGGGCCTGGCCAGGGGGGGCACCCAGGGGACAGGGAATGGAGACCGACTGCAGAGAAAGTGGGGGTAAAACACTGCTGAGCCAGCACCCACTCAGGGCCCAGGGTGCCCAGACCCTGCCCAGTCCTACAGGTACCTGTGGACAATGCCTGAGCGGCTCCTGCTCAGCTCCGTCACACTTCACATGGCGTGACAGAAACTAACGGGCTGATGCTCCTGACACTGCCCTCGTCTTCAGGGTGTGGAGTCACAGCCTGGCAGCCAGGCCAGAGCCACCTCCGCACCAGGGCTGAGTTAAGGACCCTTCCCAGGTCATGTTTCTAGCCCCTGGGAAAGAATACCATCTCTGAAGGGGAAGAAAGGGCAGGTGGGGCCTGTGGGGCCCAGGAGCAACCTCAACCTGGGGACTGTCCCCCGAGTGCGGCCCTCTCCCCACCCACGGCACTGCCACCTGTTGGTTCAGAACCAGCCCTGCCTGTGGCTGGAGCTCACACCTGGGGCAAGGCAGGAGCAGTGTGGCACTGGCAACACCTTTAGGGACACCAGGCCTGGCAGCAGCAGAGGAGAAGCCACTGAGGGGCAGAGACTCACAGGACAGCACCAGCCTTCAGCCTCAGCTGCCCATCAGGAGGACAGGTCCAGATGGCTCTTGTGCTCCCAGAACACACTGCATGGGGGCCACAGGATGAGCAGAGAGCAGTTCCCAGAACCCGGGAAGCTTCTACACAGAAGCACTGAACTGACGCCAACACCCTCTGTCCACAGGGAGATGGAGGAAATCTGTCTCATAGTCCCAAGCTGACCTCCACGGGCCTGTGGTGTCCTATCCATGGCTTGAGAGGCTGCAGGGATGACCAGAGGGCCCTGAGGCAAACGTCAGCTGAGGAACATTACACCACTGACTCTGTTTAAGCAGGAAGGACTTTTTTCTTTCTCTCTAGGGCAAATTAAAATAAACAGTACTGGAAATATATCCATGCCACTTTCAAACCAGGAAAGAGCAGGATCTTTGTTTAAAAGAACATCTATTATTAAACAGGGGCAACAGCAGGGCTGCCTGGCGGGGCTACCATGAGGAGCCATGGGGTGGAACATTCTGCTGTGGGCAGGGTCCTAACCACGCTGTGAGCCTGGAGACAAAGGACAGAGAGAGGCAGCTCTGGACGACTGGATCACGTGGTCAGGTGCCCGGTGCCCGGCAGGCCCAACTGAGAGGGCCGCTGTCAGCGAGGGCCCAGCGGGGGACATGTCTGCCCCAGGACTCCAAGCCGGGGGCGGTGTTTCTAAGGTAGCTGTGTTGCTATGTCCAAGCCCCCGGGGCTGCCGTGTGGGCGCTGAGAGGCCTCCTGCGGCTGGCGAGGGGGTAGCACCATGGAAGGGCCGGCGGCCTCAGTCGCGGGAGGCACGGGGCACGCAGGCCGCGAGGGCAGAGGCTAGGCCTCGGCGGCAGGGCTGCTCCGGCTCAGCTCCTTGATCCCACACAGGATTCTCTTCATATGGCCCACTTTGGTCACGCCGAGGTCCTGCAACAGAGAGGACAGTCCCCGTGGGTGCAGGGAAGAGAGGACCAGACGCTCTACAGAAAGGCCTGCGACCAACAGCCCCGAACTTTCTGAACAGAAATAAGGATGAAAATGATGACATGGGAACGGTGGAACAAAACGGAAATGGCACCTAAGGCACAGCCATGCAGACGCCGGCACGTCACTCCCGCCGTCCACAAAGTCACTGCTGTCACCACATACAGATCCAAGACACAGACAAAACACAGGCCTGAGAGCAAGGGGTGCCAGGTGACCTTGCCACAGCCACTGTCCTCTTGCCAGGGCCTCTCGTCCTCTCGAGACGGGGCCCCACAGGCGGCCTGGTACAGACCCAGCCACACACGTGCCAACCTCCCCTATTCTGCTGCTCCCCATGTGGTGAAGATAGCAGCGCATGTAACTGCGCTGTAGGAACCACCCTGTGTTCTCAGCCTTCAACCACTGCAGAGACCTGGAGGAGCCCCATGGCCGTGTGCTGGCTTCACCCAGGTGCTGTCCCAAGCCAGGGTTGTCCAGGCTCAACTCAGCACAGGGGATGTGCAGGGCTCCCCGCAGGGCCTCGGCGCTAAGTAGCTCCTGGTGTGAGCAGCCTGAGAAAATCAAGGCTCTCCTCCCACTATGTCTGCTCCTGGCTTCATTAGGCTGGAGCCATCACTGCCAAGGGCAAGGGCCACTGCCACCTGCCACCCAAGGTACACACAAAGGCCTGAGCTAGAGCAGAACCACAGAAAGAACCATGGTGCTGGGACAAGGCCAGGCCAGGGGATGGTGATGGAAGTGAACGGAGCCGCGGGGAGGCCCAGGTGCAAATTCCGAGGAGACGCCTGGAAGTACCTTGAGGTCCCTCCGCTCCAGGTGCAGGAGCTCAGAGCCCCTGATGTCGTGCCGCGTGAAGATGTCCTTATACTCACAGAGACTGAGGTGCTCCAGCCAGGCAGCAACCTCCTCTGTCCCCCAGAGGTGAACTGTCGGAGACGGAAAAGCATGGGAGCAGTGAGTGCCCAGAGCCCAGCGCAGGCAGGTGGCGGCCGGCACAGTGCGACACATCCCAGCAGCCAGCGCCCAGACAGCCCAGCAGCAGCACCAATACTCCCCCAGGAGCCAGCACCCGTCACCCAGCCACAGGCAGCCCCCACCAGCAGTGCAGGAAGCAGCAGTGAACCCTACTCGCTGCAGCAGAGCTGGCATCTATTCCTGCCAGGTGGGCCACCAGCACTCCGGACGTTCCCCCGTGTCCCAGGAGGGATCAAACACCACCAAATACGAGGGAAACCTCAGGACTGGGTGGCCGAAGCCAGCTTTCCACCGTAGGGCCCAGCAGGAAGGGAGACCCACACAGACGGAGAGTGCACGGAGTCCGGCTACCACCATCAACAGGAGCCCGACTTTGGGACCAACACACAAAGAAGAATCAAAATGCACCACCCTACTGGCGGCAAATGCCACCCCCAAAATCTAGGCGTGGAGGCCCATCCAGCACCCAACAGCCTTGGTGCTCAGCGTTAGTACTTTAGACAGAGATTTGAAGCCCCAATTTATTGACCCAAAGGAAAATGTCCCGCAGTGCCATTTTATGTTGATTTCATCACCCGCAATCACTGGTGGCCTGAGGTTCCCCGGGGAACCTTGATCAATGACCCAATCACGTGGGGTCAGCAGCCCATCAGAGGAAGCAGGCGCAGAGACCCCAGCAAGGCCTGAGTCCAGAGTTTTCGTCTCCAAGTTCATCTTGTCACCTTTGCTGTCTCCCTTCCCACCTTGAACCCCTAATTCAGGGCAGGCAGGACAACTCAGTGGCCCACCACGCAGTCTCTGTGGAGAGCACGTTCAGGCCGGGGCGTGAAGTGGAGGGAAGCAGGGAAGGGTGTGGTTTCCCAGCTGCAGACAGAGGGGCAACATGTGAGCTGCTACAGCACGGGGACCTCAGGGAGGAGCCGCAGGCCAAGGAGAAAGCAGAGACCAGGAGAATCAGACCACGACAGCAGGCGCCAACGGCCAGAAACACACACGGGAGAGGGGCAGGTACCCGGGGTGCCCAGGCTACTGTGAGCTTCTTTGTTCCTGTTGTTCTTCTCCTTTTTAAACTTGGTCACGAGGCGGAATTTACCACTGCGGCTTCGTTTAGAAAGATCCAGCATCATGTTCTGTTGGGGAGAATGAGAAACACTGAGAATCAGACCTCAGTTTATCCAAGCACAGGGTGGGGTAAGCAGGGGAAGAGACCGAGGCAAGAGGACAGCTAGAAAGAGACACTTTGTTCCTTAAAGGTTTTGCTCCCTTATTTATTCTTGTATTTAGTGTTGATTTTATGTGGTGTCACAGCTCACAGCAACCTCAAACTCTCAGGCTTAAGCAATTCTCTTGCCTCAGCCTCCCAAGTAGCTGGGACTATAGGCCCTCGCTACAATAATTTTTGTTGTTTTTGCAGTTGTCATTGTTTTAGCTGGCCCAGGCCGGATTTGAACCCACAGCGTCGGTGTATGTAGCTGGCACCCTTACCCACTGAGCTACAGGCACCGCTCCTGCCTGGCTATTTTTAAGAGATGGGGTCTTGCTCTTGCTCAGACTGGTCTCAAACTAGTAAGCTCAAGTGATCTATCCACCTCAGCCTACCAGAGTGGTAGGATTACAGGCAAGAGCCATTATGCCCGGCCCATTTAGTGTTTATTTTAATGTCTCCTAAAAATGATCTAAAAGCACTCATAGTGTCTATATTTATATTCTTTTTTTTTACTTTATAACATTTGCATTTCTTATGTGATTAACTTTTAGCAACTATTATAAATATTCACTAAAAGTTAAAAGTTATAATATTTAAATATCAGTATTACATATATTAAATGAAAATTATGAAAATATTTAGCTAATCTTCTAGTGTTGATTTCTAAGCTTTGATTATTAGTATCACGAGTATCTTTCTAAATGAGGGTATTCCTGCACTTTCATCCTTTCCTTGCAACAGAGACACAGCAGTACGTCTCTGCAGGGCACCGTCAGCAGCCACCTCTCACTGAGACCCCGCAGGAAGCACATAGGTAACAGAGCGTCTCTGCGTATAAGAGAGACACCCCAAAAAAAGTGCAAAAGGAAAAGTATGAAAAAGGGTATACTGAGCAAGTAGACTTGAAGATAAAAAGAATTACTAAACACAAAAGTTCATTACACAATGAAAAAAATCTATGTGCACCCAGTGACACAGCCTTGAAAATATATAAAGCAAAAACACACAGAACCACAAGGATAAACTGACTGAGACATCTACAATCTAGTGATTGATCAAGAAGACAAAAAAAAAGATTTCAGTAGGGACTTAATGATGTAAACAACAGAACTGCATAAAAGATACATTTACAAAAACTAACCACCCACTGCACCATAAAGCAAGTCTCAATAAATGTCAGGACAAGTACAGGCCAATGTGTTAGAGCACAGGGAAATTAAGTTAGAAATCAATAACAAAACAGTAATTAGAATCCTATACAACAGAAAAATAAAAATATACTTTTTAAGTAATTCATTTAGGTGCTATTAGTTGGCATGCATTTTTTTGACTATTATAATCATCATGAATTAAGACTATACATAATAACAATGATTATATTTTACCAATTATAATGTGATTTTTCTTTTTATCATTATTGTCATAGGCATGCAATTCTACTTTTTATTTTGGATTCTTGTATTGTGCTTTCTTGTAATTATTTTATGTTTAATCTTTCTGGGTCAGTAGTTTTTACCGGGGATGGGGAGGAAGCAAGGCTCTTGTGAGCACCACCTGCTCAGGCTTCTGACTCGCCACAGGCTGAGAGGATCAGCCTCAAGAGGAAGATGTGCGGTTCTCTGCGCTCTCTCTTTTTTTTTGAGATAGTCTTAAGCTGTCGCCCTAGGTAGAGTGCTGTGGCGTCACAGCTCACAGCAACCTCAAACTCCTGAGCTTAAGCAATTCTCTTCCCTCAGCCTCCGAAGTAGCTGGGACTATAGGCGTCTGCCACAACGCCCGGCTATTTTTTGGTTGTAATTGCCATTGTTGTTCGGTGGGCCCAGTCTGGATTCGAACCAGTGCCAGTGTATGTGGCTGGCACCCAGGCCACATACACTCTCTGCTCTCTCTATGCCGTCCGCTGTACCCTCACTAGTCCCTTATTTTTTTTACATATAGATTACATTTTATTTTTGTCTTTTAAAGGTAATTTAGAAACATAAATCTTTTCAATTCTATTTGAAACTACCTTTAAGTTTTTAAAAACAGCACTAACTCTACATTTCTCTAATTATCTAAGTCGAGAATGTTGTTTTTGGGCAACGCCTGTGGCTCAGTGAGTAGAGGCTCCATATACCAAGGGTGGTGGGTTCAAACCCAGCCTCGGCCAAACTGCAACAAAAAATAGCCGGGCGTTGTGGCGGGCGCCTGTAGTCCCAGCTACTCGGGAGGCTGAGGCAAGAGAATCCCCTAAGCCCAGGAGCTGGAGGTTGCTGTGAGCTGTGATGCCACAGCACTCTACTGAGGGTGATAAAGTGAGACTCTGTCTCCAAAAAGAATGTTGCTTGTCACTTTCTTCTCCCTTAAGGAGAGGAAGGTAATGTGCTTTCTTCCTACTCACTTCTCCAACCCTGATAATGTTACCTGGAATTCCAGGGCTCTGCTACTGTGCATCTGTGGAATAGTTCATGTACTATTATTACTGCAGTCACTTAGCAGGAAATCTTTATCACATTCACAATTAACCATTTAACCAATGATCTTGACGAGCCTGCCCTATCCTTTATCCGGGACTGGAAGGCCACTGAGCCAGCTGCCCGTGCAGGGTATGCAAATGCCTGAGCAACCCAAGAGGAGCGTGCTGAGCAGCTGCTGCCAACAGGTTCTCCCAGACTAAGCTGGGCAGGGCCGCCCCTGTGTTGTGTCTAGCAGCTGCGTCTCTTCTGTGACTGTGCTGACCAAAGTGAACTTTTCTCCCAACCCCATTCTTTTCTATCCTGGTGGGGGGGTTGGGGGTGGAGGGAGGGGCCAAGACAGTCTAGAGCCCGCCAAGTACCCAGATGCTGCCCTGCCCTCTGGGCCTTTCTGCCTGTTCTCCCTGGTGTAAGATTTGACTACACCCAGGGTGCAACACGCCTGGGGTCCTGTCAGGGTCTCAAAGTACATGCACAGGAAGTGCAGGTGGAGAGCAGAACACACCAACTCTGTCCCGTCCACAGCAAACTCCCAAGAAGCTGCCATTTACCCAACCAGTACGTCTCCATGCTGGGGCAGGCTGCAGGGCTGAGCTCACCTCCCTCCTGCCTGCGTCCTGGCCAGCCCTGGCCAGCCCTGCTGTTCCTTCCACACCAGGAGGCAGGCAAAGTATGCCTACTTATCAAAGGGCACTTTCCACCCAACCCCAAACTCCTTCCTAGCTGCCAAAGTCTCGCCCTGCTTTGAAGGGCTTTTTAGTGGAGAAGATTTGAGAAGGCACACTGCAGGCTGCCACACTGATACCATCACAGTCCCTGAGCCGCACAGGCCCCACTGAACACAGGCACTGAACCCCTCACAGTCCCTGAGCCGCACAGGCCCCACTGAACACAGGCACTGAACCCCTCACCACATACCTCCTCGTCACCCGGCTCTGTGAGCTGGCAGAGCCAGGGGGTGTCCGCCAGCTTCCGCAGCTGTCGGTCCATCTCGGTGAGAGCGCTCCCAAGCCTCTCTTTCTGAGGGGGATCCAGCTGCTGCTCCAAGGAGGGACGGGGAGGGGCAGAGAGGGCAGGAAAGGAAGAAGGCTTGTTGATCAGCAGCAGGTACCAAGCCCAGGAGAGCCCTAGGCAGGCATGAGGCCTGACCTAGGGTTAAGCTCCTCTCAGAAAGTTCTTACAAAACCTTTGTAGAAACTAAGTCATAGGGTACCAAACCCAGAAACTCCCCTCCGGAATGTGTCAGGTGAGAATGTTGATGAGGAAAGCACATCAGCAGGGCAGATGCTTGACCTGCTTCTGTTCCCCTCTGGGCACCCTCAGCAAGGGGACGGGCCATTCACCCACACTGAGGAGGTAATGCCAAGAGGCACCACAGGCAGCCAGTGGTACTCCGGGAGGCAGCAGGAGTTTGGAACAGATGCTGGACTTGGGGTGGTTCTAGAGCTCGGGGACCTTTACCAAGTCCCTTCCATGTCCTCACTCTCTAAAAGAGGAAGGCTGGGCAAGCCATCTCTCGGGCCTCTCCCATTGCAGCTTCTGTGACTCAGGGACCCTCCTGTGACTGCGGATCCCCCAGGGCTGATGTGGTCAATTTGCAGAGCTGAGTAAGGAAGACTCTGGGCACAGATGAGGATATGGCCGGCTCTTGGCTGCAGGGGAAGGTTCTGCACCCACATCTTTTACCTATACCAAAGATGTTCCTGCTTTGAGAGCCTCTGACAAACAACAGACAGCTGGCAGGGATGCTGCCAGTAGGAGTGAGCACCAGCCCACAGTCAGACCAGATGACCCGTGAGGCCCTCCCTGAAAGCTGGGAATTCCAGACCAAAATGTGCCAGCCTTTGAGCCTGGCGACCTGGTGACAACAGTTGTTTTCTATACAGCCAAGGGCCTGCTCTAGGGTCAGCTTACCAGGGCCATCTTTCCAGCCAGCAGCAGCTCTGTCTCGCTGCGCAGAGCTCTGAAGTTATTCACCATTTCCAGGACAAAGCTGCAGCTCAGCCCCTAGGAGAAATCAGAACACACAGCTCCGTGGAATGCCAAGAACCGTATCAGCCGGGAAAGAACCTGCACTGGAAAGACCAGGTACCTCTGTGGTTCTGGGCTTGCCGTACACTCGGTCCATGCACTTGGAGCTGGCATTGACGGCATGAGCAAGTTCCTGTTCCACGTCTCGGTGGGACTGAGCTATCTCCCGGATACTAGACAGAGCAACAGGGGCAAGTGTCAGGCCCAGTAGAGAGACCAAGACATCACTCGTCTAGACATAGCGGGTGCCAAGGGCTGGCAGGGTGATAGGGACTGTGTCCTGGCCATGCTGACCCCTTAGTCATGGTCACTGGCACAGGACAACCTTGCAGGTTATTTCCTGACCCTCATCAGACAAATGAGGGCTCCAGCAGGAAATCTTGACATTAAAATCCCAGTTTTCCGAGAGAAAAATGCCATATACCTTGTAACACAACCGAGGGCAGTGTGCGGCCCCTGCAGACCCGCGGTAAGCTGTGCACAGGTCCAGAGGGTCCCATAATAGACCACACAGCCCCACAAGAAGCCCGGAGCTCCCCTGGAACCTACACCAGACCGCTCTGTACATGGAGATAAGAGGACCCTCCTATGCAGGGGTAATCCTGTTGCACTGATGGGCAGAGACATGGGCCTGACACAAAGCGCAGGGCAGGTCTCAGAAACGCAGGGCAGGTGGCCTGGGGCGTGGGGAGAGGTGCAAGCAGAAACCATAGGAGCCATCTGTCCTGACCTGGGAGAAATGTGCCACCACCAACAGCTACCCACAGGGCCATGCCGTTGCATAGGCACCTTCCAGGCAGGCTTTGGAGGGCAGGAGCAAAGACAGGAAGCTACCAGAAGGCTGCTGCAAACCAAGGACTTGGATGAATGCTTACGTGAAGCCCTCTGGCCCTATCGCTGATCTGGCCAGGGCCTTATCCAAAGGCCCGGGGGCAACGGTGATACCAACTACCAGGGCAGAGAACAAAGGTGCCAGAATAAACACACTGAACCAAACACACCATGGGTAAGCAGGAGAGGGACTGGCCTGCTGGACCAGAGCCTGGTGCTGGGGAAGGACAGAAACTGAAGGCTGGCACGGGTGGTCCTTCCACACCCGACCCAAACAGGGCCACCTGGGAAGGGTACCCAGACCACCAAGCCCAGAACCCAGGGCATTCCGCCCACGGCCAGGAGAAGAGGGAAGAATCTGAGGGCGGTCAGGAGGTGGGGGCTGGGAGCACCAGGCAGTGTGCGGCCCAGGAGGAAGAGCACAGGAAGAAGCAGAAGGGCTAAATGCAACTACAAGAATCAGGCAATGGCCAGAGAGGGTCCCAGGTCAGTGGGCAGCAGTGGCCACATGGGTGAACAGTGGACAGAGTACTAACTGCCTTCCCCAAGAGACAAGGTGACTCTAGGAGCCATTTCTCAAAGTGAGGTAAGAAGTGCCTTTTTCAGGTGCCTTTTCTAAGTACACATGGGAGCAGAGTGTGAGCCTGCTCCCAGACACAGGGAAGGAAAGGTGAAGGCCGCGACCATGGACCATCCTCAGGACTCCAGGGCAGGCTTTCAAGGCTGAGTGGCTCTGAAAACCACTGTGAGTTTTAGGTTTCCATCTATGTAAACGCTGAGCAATTTCTGAAAGACCATCAGGGGAAAGGGGTCAATGCCAAGGCAAGCAGAACAGGCTGAGCCCTCGCGGATGACCCAGATCCAGCAGGTAAACCGGGAGGTCTAAGGAGGGGCAGAGCGAGGCACAGCCCACCTGTGAATGAGGACCCCAGCTGCCTGGCCAAACTGGTCCATCTGGGTGGCCTCTTCCTCCGACAGCATCTCCGGATGCAGAGAGAAGGATGTCGGGCGGGGCAGCTCACACTTCTGCTTATCTTCCCAAGACTTCAGGGTGTTCTCAAATGCCTGACACGCAAGAGTGCACAATTAGACCTCCTGCAGCCCTTGGGAAAGGGTGGGAGTGCATGTGACCTGGCAGCAGCTGGGGGCACCAACAAGGTAACAGGAAAGTGGGAGACCCAGACTTTGCTTTCATACTGAGGGAAGGAGCTGGCCCTAGAAATGATTGCCCTGTTAACGTCATCTGCCCCAGGGCACGAAAGGCA
Organism: Perodicticus potto; assembly: GCA_963574655.1. Classification (NCBI taxonomy): domain Eukaryota; kingdom Metazoa; phylum Chordata; class Mammalia; order Primates; family Lorisidae; genus Perodicticus; species Perodicticus potto. The sequence goes on along the minus strand of CAUYRH010127635.1, from coordinate 12,267 downwards.
GCTGTGCTTACCCTGTCTCTGGTCAGTGTCTGTGCCCGGTTCTTGTGGACAATCCGGATGTACCCTGGGGGCTGGATCCAGGCCTCTCCATCCACCTGCACAGGTACGCCCTCATCCCCCAGGATGGAGATTTTCACCGTGCGACACTGAGCAGGCAGCATGACAATTAATCATATATGGAGTCAAAACCTCCTGGGGCTCTGAAGTGCTGTCAGCACCACTGTGATCTTCCTGCCTGCACGCCCACCCAAAAAACTCCCTGACTAGCCATCTCTACAATGATGTGTGGCCTGCAGCCCACTGTCCTGCAGTCAGATCATTGCCAGAACCTGCTGCTCCCAGAACCTGAGTGCTGTCCTCAGCTGACCAGCACCAAGGGCCAATCAGCGTAGGAGACCCTGGCACTGGGATATGACATCAGAACCCAGGGTTGGGGGAAGCAGGGAAAGAGGTGATGCTACTACCAGCCACTGGGGCCGGCCACACACAGACCCTCCCAGACAGGGCAAGCCAGCAATGGGTGATGATGCCCTTTTCCTGTTTAACAAAAACAGCCTCCAAAGAGATGAAAGCATCAACTTCAAGCTACTGCTGGGAGTGGGCGGAGAGGGAAGAGATTAGACAGTCCTAGGCTGGGGTCCACAGCGCCCTCTTCTGCCCCCAGTCTCTATGCTTAAGGTCTCCCAGCCCCAACAACCCCACAGACAGACCCCACCCAGTCCATCACCATAGCAGGAATAGGTCAGCCCTGCCCTAACTCCCCCAGAGACGCCAGCTGGGCCCCGGCTGCTCCCCATCATCTCGCCTCCGCAGAGGAAGGCCAGGCCCAGAGGGTTCACATGAGATACATGTTTGAAAAAGTCATGTGGGGGCTCAGCGCCTGGGCCTGCCAAACGACAACAACTACAAGAACAAAAAAAATAGCCAGGCATTTTGACGGGCGCCTGTAGTCCCAGCTACTTGGGAGGCTGAGGCAAAAGAATCACTTAAGCCCAAGAGGTTAAGGTAAGGTTGCTGACCCAAGAGCTGGAGATTGCTGTGAGCTATGATGCCACGGCACTCTGCCGAAGGCGATAAAGTGAGACTCACTCCCTTTTTTTTCTCAAAAAAAAAGAAAGAAAGAAAAAGTTATTAAACTGTCAGACCCAGCCCCGGGAAAAGGCTCTGGCCCAGGTGGCAGGGCTAATAAGAGTGTGGTCCCAAGAAAGCACCGCTCTGCTAGGCTATATCCACTCAGAGTGAGGTCAGCACAGGGCAGACCATCCAGGACCATGGCCACTACCTGGGCGATTCGGTGATGCTGCAGCTTAATGACTCGAGAGACTGCCATCTGCATGCTGCCAAACACGGCGACCACCTCCAAAATCTTGTCGTCGAATGACGGAGCTGCAAAAGTCTAAAAGGGCCGGCGTCAGAACAGGATGGGTCGTCATGAAGACCAAATGAGCTTATGGCTACCAAGCAGTTTGGGGCTGGGCCCATCACATATGCACTGCTGACTGTGCTTGCTGCTATGCAACGAGGGGAGCCACCCCCCAGTGAAAACCTATCAACACCTCCTTAGAGCTTTTAGCACAAATTCTAAACTCTCCCCTCAACCCAGCTTACAGAGCCCAGTGGGATCCAAGCCCCCGCAGAGCACTCGCCCACTGCACACTGCAGTTGGGGATCTACCTCCACACCCTGCCCTGTCCCATCTTGCCTCTGAGCCTTCACATGCGCTGCAGCAGCCTCCCTCTCCCCTCTGCCCACCTGACTGGCCAGCTCGAATCACCCCGCCAGGTCTCAGCCTTCCAGAAGCCTACCCTGACACAGCCTGCTCCCCTCTGTATCAAGACCGCTCTGCCTGGCCCACTACACGGTGAACCCTTGGGCAAGTGGCCCTGGCCTGTCTTGCTTTCCAGGGCATGCCAGTGCCAGTCCAAGGAGATATCTGATCTACCCAAGTCATGACAGACCACCCTACTGCTCCTCCCCTCCGAGCTTGGGCCCCCACACCCATACGTACATCATCTTCCTTAGTGCCCCCCCAGAAGTTGGTCCCTCCAGCATAGCTGGGAATGTTGAGAACAGCAATTCCCTGAAGACTGGGCAGTGGGATCGGTCGCCCATCACACTGAGCAGCAGAAATGAAGAAGAAAAGAAAAGAAATGCACAGCCTCAGCCACCGTTCACAGCGTCCACGCCGGCGCTAGGCTGGTGGGCCGTGAGGATGGGCTCGGGCAGGGCTCCTCCCTGTTCCCACACAGGGAGGAAAACAGGCGGGCCTGACAGTCAGCTGACACCTGTGCCGGGGACTCTGCTCACCTCCAGCAGGACCTTCTGCTCCAGATTCTTGTAGGTTCTGTGCAGCAGCTCCTTGGTGCCGAGGACACCGTACCACATCATGTTCTTGGTTCGACTCCTGGAAACAGAAGCAAAGCCTTGCAGTAGGCAGGGAGGCATCTGACCACCAATGAGCTAAGTCCAGCAGTTATTTACAGCAGTAACACCAGAAGGTAAGCAGGACGCATTGTTGTTCTCCCAGATAAGCATAAACATACGTATTTACCAAGAGGAAGCTTTATTAAATAGCAACATTTTGCCAAGAAAATAATCCTATCCTGAAAAGCAAATAAAGTTACAGAACTTCACAAAAAATTTATACATCATAATTTTTCCTGGCTATAAAATTATGCCTACTAAAGGAAATTTGGAAACACAGAAAAGCATAAAGAAGAAATAATCTTCATGATCCCAACACCTCTCCAGAAGCTCCACACGCCCTGATGACAAACCTCTGGAGTCCTTCCTCAGTGCAGTCAGGAGCCGGGCTCCAGCTGGACTCGCTCGTTCACACAGCCCCACGGCCTCCCATTCACTCCACACCTGCTGCCAACACGCCCTGGTCCCCATGTGCTCCTCACAGCTCGGCACGTCTCTTCCAGAACCCCCCTGCTCAGGCCCTACTGACTGAGCATACAACCTTGAGGTCTGTAAATTACGAGGCAATAAGCCATTTGTACTCATACCTCTTTACCAACATTTCTAATTATTCCTTAGGTCAGATTCACAGAAATGGAATTTTTCTAGAGACTTTTTCAAAGTTCTCAATACAAACTCAAGAAAGGTTAAACCAAGGTTCCAGCACTCTAAGAAGTGCTATACCTGCCCCATTCTTTAACTTTTTATTTTACTCGGCTAAATTATATTTTAATACTGTTCTCAATTATTTTTGGACTAACAGGAATTTTTTTTGGGGGGGGTGGACAGAGTCTCACTCTGTTACCTAGGCTAGAGTGCTGTGGCGTCACAGCTCACAGCAACCTCAAACTCCTGGGCTTAAGTGATCCTCCTGCCTCATCCTCCCGAGTAGATGGAACTACAGGCACCTGCCACAATGCCTAGCTCATTTCTAATAGGGATTTTAAAATAATCTCACCCCACTAACACATGCTGTATAACAGGAATGTGACCCTGGGGACCCCCTGAGCCATTTTCCTTCACTGAAAAGCCCCAGAGTTCAAAAGTATTTGAGTTTGTAGCTTTTGTTTTCCTAGAAATGTCCAAGTACACACCAGTTCTAACAATTAAGTTCAAGAAATCATTCTAGCAAAGTGCAACACACCTCAATGCTGAATATCACTATGGCCACCTTCAACTGGGAGGCCACGCACCAATGCCAGCTTCTAGTCCAACTTCAAAGCAATTCTGGAACTCTTTTTCTAGCGTGGCCATCAGCGCTATCGTCGTACAGCACACAAAAACACACAATAATACATGCCACTCAGCAAGACACTGCCCCACACTGACACAAACGCAGCTGTGAGACACTAACATGCCGAGGTTATGAAACCTTATCGAGTTGTTTGTACGGTGCTGCCAACGTAAGCACATGGTGGCGAGTTTGTGAACTTAATTGTCATGTCTCATACGATGAAAGCTCTGGTGGTCACTCCAAAAGAAGAGTTCCAAAACTGGTCTGTAGGGTGGACTAGCTGGCATGCATGTGTGGCTTCCCAAGGAGAGACTTTGACGGCGACCATAGTGATATTCAGCAAAGAGGAATGTAGCATTTTCTAGGGTGAGTTCATGAACTTGATCGTCAAACCTCATATAACCCGAGAAATCACTAAAGGCAGCCCCTCAGATATTACTGTGTCACTCACCAAGGTGGCAGTGACACCCAGAGGACAGACGCCAAGGGGTCACGTGGTTCAGCCTGCTCAGGCCACTGCGAAAGCAGATGAGGGCTCCAAGGGCACCCGATGCTCTGCACTGAGGGTACCGTCCTCCTGCCAGCTCCCCTCTCCCAAGTTCTCCTAAGAATGTTCAAGCTGAACAGTCTCTTCCAGATTACTACTCTAGGGTGGTGCAGGAGATGTTCATTCCCTACTTACTGTGTTTCTACTAAGACGGAATTTTCACCTCTGCCTGGGAAGGACTCTTCCCCAATTTTTCTATATCCTCTGCCCAGGCCAGGAGCAGTGGGCAATTCTGGGAAGAGACTGAGCAGCCCAGTGGGGCCGCCTCCTACAGAAGAGACTTCTCTCAGGCCTCACAGGCAGGCTCTGGCCCTGCCTAAGGGAGCCTCAGAGCCACCTGGCTCTGCCCATGTGACAGGGCAGAGCCCCCTTCCCTGCTAATGCACACACAGACTTTCCCACATCTGTCCAGCAGGTACTGTAACTTCTTAGTCCACTCAGATCACCTGCCCCTTCATCGCAGCACCACAGATGGGACCCTCATTAAGAGATGCAGCCCATTCCAATGACCACCGTCACTGGTTTTAGCACATGGAATTTGTCGCAACCTGGCCAACCCCACTGGGGTAAACCCTCTTCCAGGCTGGCTTCCTGGACTGCTCCACCTGCCACCTGAGCATTCCCCACATTCTTTACCCGCAGCCCCCAGCAGTTCCCTACCATCTGGAAGAAGCCAGGAAGACTCGGAGCCTGTCTCCTACCTGCACTTCTCTGGGTGTTCATCACGCTTGTTGTTGAAGTCCAGGGATATCTTTGCATCCAGGCCAATGCCAAAATAGTTGTTCATGACACATTTCTCCGTGTAACACTCTCTGCAAAGGTAAATCTTAAATCAATCACGACAGTCTCAAGGCAGCCCTGCTTATTAGCACCTTTACCTCACGGACTCCCAGCCTCTCAGCATTTCTCTTCTTTAGGGCAACACTGACATCTTTTTCTTTTTTTCCTTATAAGAGATTTACTGAGATATAATTCACATATCAAACAGAATCATTTAACCATCACAATACAAATTTTGCAACGTTTCATTACCCCTAAAAGAAAGTTTTCACCCTTTAACCATCAGCTCCCAAACCCCAGCCCCTGGCAACTCCTTCCCCTCGCTTAGCATGCAGAGTTCAAAGCTCATTCATGCTGGATGTTGCATGTCAGTGCCTCATTTTTATTGCCAAATAATATTCCATTATATTATTTAGCAGCTGATGGACATTTGGATTGTTTCACTTTGGGTTATTATTTATGAACACTTGAACACAAGTTCCAACACAGACATGTATCTTCGATTCTCTTGGGTTTTTGTACCCAATGGCAGAACTGCTGGGTCACATAAAAATTCTAGGTTGAACCTGAGGAGCAGCTACCAGCCTGTTCACCAGGGCAGCTGCACACCACTTTATATCCCCACCAGCAGTGTCAAAACTGACAATATATTGGGGTGGCGCCTGTGACTCATCGAGTAGGGCGCTGGCCCCATTTACCGAAGGTGGCGGGTTCAAGCCCGGCTTCGGCCAAACTGCAAAAAAAAAAAAAAACTGACAATATCTTTATGGCTCATAAACTCACAAGTTTGAACTCTGGATCTCAAAATACTTCTCAAACATCCCTAGACCCAATCAGGGCAGTCCCCAAATTAAAAAGGAAATGACTTGAAAATGTCAATCAGGTGAACGCTGTCAGGACGGTCTCAGTCCACCTTTTCTTCCCAAGGCTGAGCCTCCTCCCCATCTTCAGAGCTCAAGGCCCACAAGGAGAAGGAGGGGAGCGAGCAGGAGCCACATGCCAGAAGTGCCCACGGACACTCAGCTGGGTGGTGAGGCTCCAAAATGCTGCCTGGGTCCAGGTTCTGATCCATTTTACCCCACTACGCTCTGGCAGCCTGACCTGAGTGCCAATCACCACATGTACGTGTTTCCACGACATACCTTGTTCAAGTGCCTGACGGCTGGCCGAGAGCAAAACTCTGGGACAGAACTGTTTACTAAGCTGAAAACCATGTGACTGACCAGTATTTATGGGTCAAGAGAGCCAAGCCAGAAACAGGATACAGGGACAAGGGGAAGAGGTATAGACACTGGGCTCATGGACTGAGGGAAGAGGGCCAGCAGCTGCCTGGGCAGCAGGGGACAGGCTCGAAGCCTGGTGCTATGGCCATAGTCCTGGGGCCCACACGGCACAGCCCGGGCACACCACCAAGGGGGAAGGCAAGAGAGCACAGTGCTGTCTCCCCAGGAAAAGGGGAGAACGGGAAAAGAGAGCAACAGGCTCAGCCAGATGTGCAAGTTCAGCATCTCAGATGAAGAAGCCAAAGAAACACCTAGATCAGGAGGGCCCTGGGGCACTGTTCACAGGCAGACTGCAGCCCTGGCCTTACTGAGGAAGACAGCTCAGGAAGGCTCAGGGCTGTTTCTGTGACACCACAAGGAAACAGGAGAAGGGAGAGCATGAAGGAGAAGCAGGCTGTGAGGAAAGGCACTAGCGGGGAGGCTAAGGGAGAGTGACCATGGACAGTCAGTGCGAAGCTGGCTTCTGGGAGGCAAGTTTGAGCCCAATGACAGTCTCAGAAGGCAGTAGGGACTCAGATTCAGAGGACACATGCACCCGCCAAGGGGCCTTGGGTAGGAAATGCTGCACCCAGCTTCTGCAGTGGCTTCTAGTCCCGCTCCTGAGCTGAACCCTCTCAGCTAACACCAGTTCGAGAAGGATCCGCTGCTCGCTAATGTCTCCAAATGGCTCTGAAACCCCTGTCTGGGCCTCTGCAATATTACAACACTATGCCCATTGGCCAATACTCATACTCACAGGTTTTCTGGTTCAGAGTTAAAGGGATCAGCGTTAATTAATAAGCGACTGATGACTGAGCCCCCTGGCAAGGACCCGGACATCCCAGCCCGAACACCTGCAGAAAACGCAAGCAGGGGGGGATGCCGGTCAGAGCTATAGTCTCTGCAGACTCTCAGTCTGCAGAACATCCCCACAGTTAAACACGTCCAAAACCATCTACCAGCATGTCCACGTTTTGCCAATAGTCAGTCTCAGGTCAAAAAATCACCCACATCAATTGTGCTATCAATTTGTAGCACAAAAACATTACGCAGTAGAAACTAACACCTATGAGATACCTAAAAATAGATTATAAAGTGAGTTCTCATTAAATGTGAGAAGGTCCACCAAAATGATGTCTTAAGAGTCTGGTCATACAGCTCTAGGAGGCTACATTCATGAGCCATGAACACTTCAGATGCCCCAACCCTGACTCTCCTGGCCTCCTGTGCTCCAGCTGGCAGCGTCAGAGCAATACTGCAGCAGCTCACCGCAGCGGCTCATCCCGACCCATTCCATCAGTTTACTGATTCTTCAAAGCCCAAATCAACATCCTTCCCAGTGTGGCCTCCCAGGAGGCTGCGGGGCACCACATGCTTTGTTTAAAAAGAGCACTGGTCACATGCACCTCTCAATACTGTCTTCCCCCAGCACACCAATGCTCCAAAGGCAGTGATTAGTGCTCAGCCACTGATTTAGAGAGCCTAGCCGGCCCTCCGGTTAGCCCACCTGGGAGGGGACACTCACTTGGGTACAGGATCTTGGTGTTCAGCGCAGGCAGGCTGTCCCGGCTCCCCGACTGTGGGGGAAGAGAAGCAGAGCTGCCCAGCGACAGACTTCCTTTGCTGATCACCTTTTCACAGGGGGCTTTAGACACTGTAATGACAGAATGGGACACCTGAGGTTGTCTGACATGGGAAGCCCTGGGGCCCATCGCAGTATGAGCAGAGGGAAGACTGGGCAAAGACAGGCTGCAGACCACTGGTTGACACCCATTGGAAGCTCAAGATAAAGAGCCCCCAATAAGAAGGGCCCCCAGATAAGGGAGCAGGGCTCGCATGGCCTGCTAAGGACTTGGGCTCATCTAGGGAGTGGCACAGGCGGGAGGGGAACCCCTAATCTCAGTCTGGGCCGTGGACGATGGGGTCCACGCACAGCAGAGCTCTGAGGATCTAATGGTTGCTGCATCAACTCTGAACAGGTGCCTCCTAGTGGCCACCACACAAACAGACCCCAGGAGGGACAAGGGTCCATTCCTGTTAGTTATTAGGGCACGGAGAGGTTCTGAGGGAAGGAAGCCGGGGCAAGAAACCAAATGCTGCTCAGTGAAGAGGGTCCCGCCAGCCATGGGAGGTCCTGCTGGCTCTCCTGGCATCTACCAGATAAACCTCCTGTGCACGACAGTGATGCGAGGAGACAAGCCACCGGCTGGCAAGTCCACACGGCCGAGTGCCAAGCCAACTATGAGCATGCCAGAAACTTCCAACGTCTGCGTCCTCAGTCTCACCGACCCCAAACCCTGATGGCAACACGGAAAGGGGATGGATGAGGCCGGTACCTTTGCGATGGCTCCTCCCTTTGGCAGCCCCACAGCTCTCGCTCTGGGACAGCAGTGGGCACACCCTGTTGTCCGTCTTCTCCTCCGACTCAGAGAGACCCAGCATGAACCCCTCCTGCTCTTGGGTCTGGGCGTTCTGCTCATCGACAGCTGTGCAAGAAAAAGCATCGGCAACCGACATGTAGGGGTCACAGCAAGTATATCAACCTGGGCTCCCCTTCCCTTCCCTGTCAAATGTCCACCAGATGAAGGTTTAGATCCCAAAGCCCCACCCCACCCAGCCTTCTCCCTGGCCCCACACACGGTCAGTAGGACAGCCCCTGGCACTCGTGCGAATAGGCTGGGAGAGGGAGGATGAGAGGCTGGAAGTACAGGGGCCTGGAGCTGCCTGGGAGGCAGGTCCTAGAAAGCCAAAGTGATGGTGTTCCAGAGTTCCCTTCCATTCCCAGACTCCAGGGAACATTGGGAAAGCCAGTGCTTGCCTAAGGAATAACACCTCTCACCAGGACACCAGATACCTTTCTCTGTGTGTTCTATGATCTGGCGAATCGCTTTCTTCAGGCTGTTAGCCCTTAGCATGAGCTGTTCCCGGGGTCGGAATATCTGAGGCCGAGCTGGACAGGCCATTGCCACTGAGCGGTCCCTGGTCGAGCTGCAGATGCTTCCAGGCCCATCGCCATCTTCAGCCTCTTCGGCAATGGTGGGGGGTGGGTTGGGTAGTGAGGATGAGGCCTGGGACTCGTCGTCCAAGGTCTTAAGGAGTGAGTCCAGCTTCTCCTTCAGGACAGAGCACTGGACAGGGAGCACAGCAGCATGCAGAGCGCCCTCCTCCATGTCGTGACGCTCTCCATCCCTGCCCCCTGCCCGGGAACCAACCTTTTTGGCCATGACCTCTGACTCCTCCGAGCTCTCAGTTGTCTTCTCATAGGCCTTCCCTACCCGGGCCACAAAGTCCTTCACCGTCTCGCAGAGCACTCTGGGCAGGGAGATAGAAGACACGTCTAGAGAGATGGCTCCAGGCTGGGACCCGGTGCCCACCTGAGCCCCACCTTTCCCATGACTGCTGGGCACTTACTTAGCCGAGGAGATCACTACTGAGTGCTGGTCTGAGGTCAGGATTTTGGAAAGATGGGCTGCAACTGAGTCTTCATAGAAGAGAATTTGCTGCACCTGCAATCTCCCCAAAATATGGTTGGGGGCCTGTTAGTCTCTGCGACAGAAAGTTTCGCAACACTGAGTCCCCATGATTCCCTCCCCAACTTCCCTCTGGACAAGTGATCACAACTCTCTCCTAAAGGACACTGTCCTGCCAAGGAAAACCTCAGCTCCAAATCCCAACCTGAGGTTCACTAGTACTTTGGGAAAGATTTCAGAAGGTTCACCAAGCTGTGGACAAACTGAAAAGATGGATCTCCACAAAGAAAAAGATATGAAAATGTACTAGCAGCTTACAGCGTTCGGTACGAGAGTACCACACCAGCCTGTGCTAGGAATGCTGCCTCTAACCCTGTGTCATCCTGTGGAGTGGGAGGCAGCTCCCGGCAGAGGCCTCACCCATCTAGCTGCCAGCGAAATCTCTCTCAGTGTAAATCATTCTCGTCACCTCAGGCCTCCACCTGCTGAGCTCCATCCCCGTCAGGGTGTGAGAACTCCTCCCTACAACCTAGCTCAGGAGTCAACAAACTTTCCTAATGGCCAGATAGGTCTCTCCACACATATGTATCCATCCTCTAAAAAACAACTCAACACACACACACACACACACACACACCGCTTTCCCAGCTCACAAGGCGCCATGAAAGTAGACTGCTGCCCTAGCCTCCCTCCTCCCGGTGCCCCAGCCATGCTGACTGTGGACTGGCCTGGCCAGAGCCCGGCTCACACACAGCTGCCAGCCGCCTGCCCACCCTCCCAGTGGCCACGAGCACAGCTAGTCCTGTGCCAGCGAAGGTCTACAGCCAAGGAGACAAAGTTCATCTAGGCCCTAAGAGGGCATAATAAAGTTAAACCTCAACAGTAACCACCACCCGACAAAAAGAACTCAAAGCTGAACTAGAGTAGGCTGATATAAGGGGCAGCTTTGGATGTCACGAGGGAGATGGGACAGGTGGCAGCCTAGGGAACAACAGGGTGCTCCAGGCACACAGGAGCGGCAGGAAACAGCAAAACCATGCAGGGGTCAGAGGAGCTGATAGGGCATGCTGTGGGAAGCCCCCCAAGCCTGGTGCCCAGGAAACCCCCAGACATCACAAAGGCCAAAAGCCTCTGCCGAAGGAGGGAGTGAGAACCACTCGGCCTCCAGCTGGGACTGGGGTTGACCCTTAGTGTCCAGAGGGCAGGGAGGCAGCGGGACCCTAGGTGGGTGGTGCTGCGGACAGCAGTCTGGCATACCTCGGAGTCCTCACTGAAATCCTCGGTGACGGTGGAGGAGGAGGCCTGCCGGGGCAGTTTGGTCTCGTACGCCATGACGCTCCACCTGCACATCACAAGGTCAGCTCAAGTCAGCTCCACCTGCCGCAAGCAGGCACAGGACAGGTGCAGGACAGACAACCCTCAAGGGCAGACCCTACACCCTCCCCTTCCCCAGCCTGGGCCCTTGACCTGACTGTGTTTTTAGGCCCCCTGTCAGGTTCTGTGTCTATAATGTGGTTCTTCACTGGGCTGAGAACAGAGTTCTCCCCTCCATAGGCAGCAGGGCACTACAGCCCCACTGCCAAGGAGAAACAGACCCCACACCCGGCTGCCTTTGAGATGCTGCTTCTAGAAGAAGCGGCTCACCCTCCTTCCAAGAGCTGGCCACATGAGCTGCTCAGGGGCCCATGGAAAGGTGGGGGCATTGCAAACCCACCCGTAATTAGAGCTCCGGAGTCCTGGGGGTGGCGGGGGCAGTGTTCCATGGTTACCCACACAGCTCACTCAGGGAGGGTGCCAAGGGGCATCTTTAAGCACTAGAGGGTGATTACCCAGAACTACCTCTGAGACTGAACACAGGAGACGGAACTGCTCCTTTGCCGGTGGGTTTTCAGAGGCTGGGCGGAGGCGCCACCGGCACACTCAGGTTTGGCCTCCATGAGAAAGCCTAGGGCCATTTCTAGGGCCTGTTTCTTAACTTTTGTTTTTATCCCTTTCATAGTCTGACAAAAAAATCAAACACTACCAGAAAAAAGTAATATATGCTCAGGTTAAATTTTTACAAATAACTTTGCCACAGATTAAGAAGCAGGTTTAAAGCACTGGTCAAGGTGGCCTCACCCTACATAAGCCACACAAAGGCAAGCCTTTAATGGGTGAAAATGGCTTTTTGCTAATACAGAAGCAAGAAAGCTGGGCTCCCCCTGAAGCATACACACAGAGGCTATTTGTTCGGAGGTAAAAGTCCATAAAAACAGTAAAGTATGCTTCCGTTAAGCCCAGGTGCGTAGGGGCCGACAACCCCACCCCTGGTGATACGGATCAGAGGATGACATATGTCTGTCTATACATAATGTCTTGGGGCCTAAAGACTTCTGCTCTGTAGAAAAACAAAGTCATAAATCCATTTTGGGTTAACTAAGTGTGTGCTTGAGGGGTTTCATTCACCAGTCTCCCCTGCAGCTCTTTATGACCTTTATTTAGAGCCTATATTCAAAAGATGACACATGTCTA
>CAUYRH010127631.1:0-18047 GCA_963574655.1 Perodicticus potto | reverse complement strand
AAAAGATGAAATCTTTAGATGAGTTCTAAATCTGTACAAAGAAGCCAGATTTGCTCTCCAAAAAGTGAAGGGATCTACTATAGAATAATATACAGAAATAATTTAATGCTTTTCCTAAGAACAGAACCCGAGCTTTACTAAAGCTTCACACTCCATGAGGGCATCTAAAATGTCAACTCAAGGAGCAGGCATTTCTTTCTTCTCCTATCCATTTATACGGTAGTTTTCATGGATTTCTGGCCGGATGTCACAGACAAAGGCCAAGAGGTTATCCAAGACTTCATCTCTGTTCTGACGGAAGTAGGTCTGAAGGATGGTCATCTTCTCCTGGGTCTCCTTCTCCACTTCACTGCTGCAACTGCCATGAGATCCCAGTGCCTGGAAAGGGGGAGCAATGACATAGAAGGATGTGAGGCTGGTCAGGAATGTTTCATTAGCTCCTTGCTGACTTATGGAGAAACCCAGGTTCATCAATGAATGTAAGGAATTAGTAGGCAATGTAACCTCATGACTGAAGAGCACACGGGAAAGTAGGTATTACCAGAGTTACTAAGAGCCACGTCTACCAAAAGTAAATGCACAGCATTCCCACTGCTAGGAAACACAGCCGTGGAAATGGGAAACATGCTCACATCTCTCCGAAGTCTAATATGTAGCCCTAACCAAAGACTAGAATCACATTAAGACCCAACAACTGAAGACCAGTTAAATGAATTACAGTGTTTTTTATAGAAACACTGAGAAGCCATGTACCATTGCATACTATGAAGTAAACTGTAAAATATGAAGGGGGGGAGCAAGATACACAACAGTATATGAGGTTTATATATTTTTGTATGGTTTTAAAAGTGGGGAGATATGTGGTATTTAAAAAAAAAACCTCTTAGAATAATAAACACAAAGAAGATGCAATTTAGGAGGAATATACAAGAAGTTTCACCATACTGGTTAATGTTGAGCTCACGTTTAGCAGTAGATTCACCAGTGTTATGTAACAACTGTTCTTGCAAATATAAATATCCTAGAATACACAAAAAACTGGTAATAGTGATTGGCTGAAAAGGACTGCAGGTCTAAGTGAGAATGAGAGTTTCTCACTGTTGCCCCTTTTTATTGCTTGAATTTTTCTTACTGTATGCATGTTTTGCGTCCTGATGAATTTTCTTTTACTTTCCACTGTCTTCATAGTATGGCTGCCTTTTTGTTAACTGCTATATCTACTTTATTAGAACGTGATCCATCAGGATCAGGAGGTTATCACTTTGTGTCTGACCCTTTTTATCACCTAACCTGCTCTTGCCTTATTATATGTGTAACATTAGTTTACAAAGCATTTTCTCATTACTTAATCCTCACCACAGCCTACAAGAAAGCCATCACTTCACTTTTTTTTTAAGAGTTGGGGTCTATGCTATGCTATCCAGACTAGCCTTGAACTCCTGGACTCAAGCAATCTTCCCAAATCAGCCTCGCAAGTAGGTGGGACATGTGCACCCCACTTCACTCAGCTTTATCACTCCACTTTTTACAGATTAGGAAACCAAGGGTAAAGAGAGCAAAGTAAACTCGCAAAGATTCAAACCCAAGTATTCTGAGTTCAAACTTACAGCTCTTCAAACTATACTATCATTGTTTAAATTATAGAAATACTCTTGGCATTTCTCAATAACAAGGTTGCTAACTCATATTTTAAGTCCGAATCTCCGTGGTGGGGGTGGGGAGGGATGGACAGCCTAGCTACCTTTGTTCTTTGAACCATATGCCAAACTCTAGTAGTTGTATCAAGAATTAAAGAGGGCTCGGCACCTGTGGTTCAAGTGGCTAAGGCGCCAGCCACGTACACCTGAGCTGGCAGGTTCAAATCCAGCCTGGGCCTGCCAAACAATGACAGCTGCAACCAAAAAATGGCCGGGCGCTGTGGTGGGCGCCTGTGGTCCCAGCTGCTTGGGAGGTGGAGACAGGAGACTCACTTGAGCCCAGGAATTGGAGTTTGCTGTGAGCTGTGATGCAACAGCACTCTATCCAGGGTGACAGCTTGAGGCTCTGTCTCAAAAAAAAAAAAGAAGAAGAAGAAGAAGAATTGAAGAGGTTACGGCTTGGTGCCTGTAGCTTAAGCGGCCAGGGCTTGAATCAGAGCTAGCGGGTTCACATCCAGCCCAGGCCTGCCAAACAACGACAAATGCAACCAAAAAATAGCCAGTGTTGTGGTGGGCACCTGTAGTCTCAGCTACTTGGGAAGCTGAGGCAAGAGAATCACTTAAGCCCAGGAATTGGAGGTTGTTGTGAGCTGTGATGCCTCAGCACTCTACCCAGGGCGACAGCTAGAGACTCTGTCTCAAAAAAAAAAAAAACTCAGAATTGAAGAGGTTACAATGGAGTATTTCTAGAAAGACTAGACTTTGTACTGTACAGTGCACTACTGATACCACCTATATAAACAACTGCAGCACAGAACAAAAAAATATGAAGAGAAGAAGGCTGTCGTGACACAACAGTATACATTGTTTTGTGAGTTCTTACAGCACTATTTTTGCCAAATACAAAGACAATCAAACCTTCTACTACTTAATGCTAAGGAGGAAGCCTGTGCCTTCAATCACTGGTCTTGGGCCTGGAAGCATGTATGCTTGGTGCCAGACATAGAATTTGAGAAAGAAACACAAAGCCAAAGACAGAGCTGAAAGAATGAAAGAAAACTGAGAACATTATTTAATCAAGGAAAAGCTAGCCTTTTACTTGGGTTTTTAATTATATAGGCCAATGAATTCCACTTAAACCAATACAATTATTTTTTCTGCTATCTGTACCCAAGAATCCTAATAGACTTCTCTTTCTCTATGAAGTCCTCCTCCATCCTTTCTTCTTTCCAGAACTTTCCTCATTTTCTCTGCACTCTCTGTGATCTGATTTTGTGTTATTATGTGTACTGTAATACAGCCTATCCGACTGGCAAGTGTCACTCTATAGCAATGATTCTCAACCTTCCTAATGCCATGACCCTTTAATACAGTTCTTTATGTTGTGGTGACCCCCAACCATAAAATTATTTTCGTTGCTAAGGGTCACGACATTAGGAAGGTTGAGAACCACTGCTCTATATACTAAAGTAGGGCTCTGTTTGATTTATGTTTGTCATTGTCACAGCTGTAGATTTTCATGACTTGCATTTTATTACCGAGTCTCCAGACAATCAGCTAAGCTCCACTGAGTGCTGGGATCATGCCTACTTCCAGTCAGAGCTGATCCTCACCATCTGGCACTTCAACTGGCACATGCTAACTGTTCAACAGATATTTGTTAAATGACTGAATGAATAAACATGAGGACTCAATATAAGAAAAATTGATCACCCTAAGAGACTCAAATGAGCATCCAATTAAACACACAATCACGGGCAGCACCTGTGGCTCAGCGAGTAGGGTGCCGGCCTCATATACCGAAGGACATGGGTTCAAACCCAGCCTCGGCTGAACTGCAAAACAGAAAAATAGCTGGGCGTTGTGATGGGTGCCTGTAGTCCCAGCCACTCGGGAGGCTGAGGCAAGAGAATCGCCTAAGCCCAGGAGTTGGAGGTTGCTGTGAGCTGTGTTACGCCATGGCACTCTACTGAGGGCGATAAAGTGAGACTCTGTCTCAACAAAAAAATAAATAAATAAAATAAACACACAATCACGAAATTTTCAAAATTCTACCAGAATCAGAATCTCTTAGCCATGATGGATATTTTGAGCTTGGGAAGAGGAGGAGCCTCAGGAAGCTAAAGCAATAATAAAAACAAAGGGGACCCCACCGCAGCTTCTTTGGCCTTGAACTCTTTCTCCCTCTGCAGGCGGTACTGTTCAATTTCAGCCTGAGCTTCTTCCTTGGCCTGCTTCAGCCTCCGGTTCTTTCCTGTTTTCAAAGAGAGCTTCATCAGGAAGTGGTTAAAACACAAGAAGAAAAGCAAGCAGTGGTACAAAACAGTAAACAAAGAAAAAAATCTTGAGACATAGTCCCAAGAGATGTGCATGGGCAAGAGGGAATTCAGAGCCAACTAACACAGAAAGGTTCCTGCCTTCTACAAGCTGTACTTAACTAGGAAGTGGCTAGATAAAACAGATACCATCCATAACTATAGTCCATAAAAATGATAGAAGAAATGTAGAATATGTCAAAATATTCTCTCAATCTTAACTACTAAGAACCATTATAAAATGGGGTAATATTAGCCACCTGGGGAACTCTTCCTCTTCTCAAGAAGTAAACATCTAAGAATGCTGCTAACTACAACCGGAGCTCTGATTAGGAGCTTAGCAAGGAGACTAATATGCTCCCAAAGGACACCAACCCAAAATGTAACTAATGAAACAGATGATGTAACTTTGGAAACTAAAACTTAACACCTGTCACCAAGGAAGAACTGGAAAAAGTGGTGAATGGAAGGCATGCTGAATGGGGAGTACTGGGAGAGGACTGAACAGTTAAGATCGCACAAGTGGAGAGACAAGGTGACCTGGGTGTTCTGGTTTCTACAAGAGAGTAATTTAACACAACACACAGCAAGAAAAAATCTCTAGGTTCCATCAGAGCCTATATGAAAACAGACCACAACACATACTCTTTGCTTTGAATCTCTGCTTACCAATCAAACTTCGATACCCAAATGGAAAAAGAGGGGTGTCCTAGACAATCAACCATAAAAAACACCCTGTATCTAATAGTAAGCTTTGTTATACCTCAGTGTGTGTCAATGTCCAGAGCCCGTCTGGATGAATGAAAATGAATTTAGCCTTCCACATTCTAATTTAAGAACAGTATTTTGGACCTGTAATGGCCTGATGACATCAATACTCCATGAGGCTAGTTTGAAACAATTAACAGGTCTCTAAGTACCTCAAGTCGATATTCCTCCAGTATTATTTCCAGCCAACTGCTATCAGCTTTTGCTCACCTCTATCCCAATCCTTACTCTATATTTCCAGGTCAAACATCTCCAAACCAACTATCCACAAATAACATTCACAGACCAAACATTATGCAGTAGTTCAACATAATTTCATAATAAACCACTCTCAACTCCAATAGCTTCTTGGATTTATGACTTAAAATAATACCATTCACTGCCTTTCAGCAAACATCTTCAATTTTGATAGGTTTCTCCAGAAACTAAAAATATTTAAACAGTAAATCAAACTTCTTTTGAACTGTTTTTCTTGAGCCTTACATATGGGAGTCAGAGTTTTGTTCCCCCCCCCAATGAAATAAACCATAACACAAACTTTTTTTAATTTTAAGGCCCAAAGCAATGACTTCATGAAATTTGGGGGTTGGACAATTTTACATTATACACTGCCACTTCCCAATTAATAGGACAAGTCAGTCATAATTACAGATGAAGAAAGGCAATCATTTTTTTCAAATTGTAGCTCTTTTGAATACTTTGGTTCCTAAAATATTAACAATTCTGAGATGCATAGCAGCCATAAACTAACACATTTAACAAATTCATTCCCCAAATATGTAATAGCTACCTGAGACATATAAAATCCTGCACCAGGATTGACAGGATAAAGGAAAGTGTAAAACATGACCCCTACCCCTCAAGGCATGCAGAATTATTCTTAACATGCAAGTATTCCAAGTATGAGGTTGGGCAATTAGTAAGTTGAGAACTCATCCTAGAAAAAGTGCTACATACCTCATTCCTGAATATCACTACAGTCACCTTTAAAGTACTTCCCTTGGGAAGCTATGTACCAACACAAGCACCTAGTCTACCCTTCAAAGTACTTTTTCTTCTTTGTTTCTTATTAAATCATAATTGTATACATTAATGTATTTATGGGGTACAATGTGATTTTATACACAATTTGGAATGCTTACATCAAACTAGTTAGCATAGCCTTCACCTCAATTATTGTGTTAAGACATTTATACTCTATACTTAATAGATTTGACATGTACTTTTTCTAGGATTACTTCTCAAACTTAATTGTCTGATCTCATACAACAGTTCTGATCACCATTCCAGAAAAAGTTTTAAAACTGCTTTAAAACACAATTATGATTTAATAAAATTATTAAAAAAAAAAAAAACTGCTTTAAAGGGTGGACCAGGTGCTGGCATTGGTGTATAGCTTCCCAAGGGCAGTACTTTCAAGGTGACCATAGAGATATCCAGCAATGAAGTGTGTAGCACTTTTTCTAGGATGAGTTCGCAAACTTAATTATCTGATCTTATATTTTTTCCCCGCACTTTCCCCAAATACTCTCACATCCTCCCCAAGAGATACAATTTCTGTTATTAATGACCTATCATGGGACAAGTTCTGAGAAGTCATTCTGGAAATACTTTATCACAGGTATGACTGAAAATATTCTGGAAAGAACACAGAACTTTCCAGTCACCTGAGCAAGAAAAGGCTTCTTTCTATCTCCAGCACCCTCAAAGAAAGCTTGTCTATGAAACACAGAGTATTACCATGACCCCTACTTGAGAAAGTAGAAAAGCTATGCTTGAAATTTACTTGGATGCTGTACAGAATATAAGCCATACTAGGAGAAACACCAAGGAACTACTGATATCAACATTCCTCCTATCTTAGCCTTACATGGGATAGGAAGTCTTGGCCTCAACTATGCTGTTTCCCAGAGTATGGTCAAATCCATTTCTTCCTGAGCCTCATTTTTCCCAAATGTAAAGCAAAGATTGAAACATCTTTCTCATCAGATAAGAAACTAGACACATGAAGTTAAAACAGACACAGTCCCTATTCTCTAGTGTAGTCTAGTGACACAGCCTTATAAATGAACAGGCAAATGACAGAAGCAAACACTTGGAAGAGACTCCTAGACTAGGATAAGGCTTCCAGGAAAAAACTGCTGCCTAAATTTTGAGGTTTGAGAAGACTAAGGGTTTGACTACAAAGGGGAGGAAAATGGAAAAAGGCTCTTCCAGTCTGAGAAAACAAAAAGTGCAAAGGCTTTCAGGTGAAAAAAATGAAGGTGCCTTCAAAAAAATCACAGCTATTCACTGTGGCTACAGCAGAGTACCTAAAAATGAAATAAGGGAAGAAAGCCGGGAGCCTGATCTAAGAGCTTCCTCCGCAGGCACTATTCATTTGCCAGATGGTAGGGGAAGTCATTATTTGCATTTTAAAAGGATGATCAACTGCAACAAGAATAATGGACTGGAGAGTAAGAAAGCTTCTTCCACGCCCCAGAATAGATTAGATCCACCTGTTCTATTCTTTAGCAACCATGAACTTCTCAACTCTACCCTTCACCCGTTAAATATCTGCTTCCTTTACTGGGACTGTCAGTGTCACGATAGTGAAGACAATACATGAACTTGGGCACTACTGGACGCACACATACACAAAATTTAAGTTACCACCAAGTTAAATTACTATGGGAGATTCTGAAAAGTTCCCGTACTGGAGTAACATGCTGGAGGTAGAGATGGGGAAGAAAGTGGAAAGACATCCCAGCTTTGGCGACTTTGACACTAACGGTGGCAAATGAGGGAGAAGAGACCGAGGACTCCAGATTAAGACTGTATAAATGGTGTCTCCCTTCACTGAGACTGAGCACCCCAAAGTAGTAAGAGTTAGGGTGGAAAGACAGAGTTCAGTCTGCAGAGCGTCTTTCTTACGCCTCCAGACCCCCAGGACGTTAACCCGTTGTTGTTTCCACGCCCGATGTACTATCAACACCGTGGCTTCCAACCCCAGAGAGTTTCAAAACACACAAGCTTCCCCAACTCCAACCACAACCGCACCCTGCAATTTTTCGGGCCTCATTTACTCCCTGCCTCCCGCGGCCTAGCCGCCTTCCTAAGACTCGCACCACGCCTGGCCGCCCCACCCCGAAACTCACGCTTGCGGGCCTCGGCCACCTTCTCGGCGGCCCGCTTCTCGGCCTGCAGCAACTGCTGGATCCCCTGCGACTGACTTGCCATGACGGCGACAACTCTGAAACCGACGCAAGCGGCCCCCAAAACGCTCCAAGCCCCTTTACGTTAACTGGCCCGGCCGCCCACAATCTGCGCCTGCGCCCTACTAGTGCGCCCGGCCCGGATGGTCACGTGATTTACGCAGCGTAAGGTCAGCTGACCGCTCTAGGAGTCCTGTGACCAGGGCGGAACCGGAGGGGCGGAGGTGGCAAGAGTAGAGCATCTTGACTGCGCCTGCGCAGGGCCTCCTGTACTTGCTTCTCCCGCCCTTCCAGCCTAAGCTGCTTGCAATAGCTGTCGGTTTGCTGAGTCGGGCCTGGTAGCCGCTCTGCCACGTGGTTATTGCCAAAAGTTCCTCGCTTTACCACATGCCCACGTGGGAGGACAAACCAAAGCATGTATCTCCTGTTCTTCACACTGCTCTTACTCCCTCCGTTTCTGAATTTTGGGGCGCTCAAAATACAGTAGAGGGTACTTGAGGGAGATTCATGTCAGCTGGGGATGGAGTCTGTGGGTCGCAAGTAAGGACACTTGGGATCAAGTCCACTACTAACCTGTGTGATTTGGGGCAGCTCTCTAGCCCTTTCTGAAGCTGAGATCAGGAACGAATTGTAACTGTTTTCCTTAAATATTTAATGCCTGCTACGAGTTGGTACTGAGGGAGAAGGAGAGAACAAGACAGACGACATCCCTGGTAGAGCTCACATGTCGTGGATAAAAGACAGATTAATTAAAATAAATAGGCAGTTACAAACTTAAAATAATAAAGGAAAAAAAGAAGGGTGCTTTAATAAAGACTTTATCAATAAGGAGTGGGGAGTGTAGAGTGTCCCGGAAGGTTCTCTCAAGAAAATGGTATTTTAAAAGATACAAGGAATGAACAGTTACTCAGGAAAGAATAATAGGGAAGGTAAGGGGGAGAAGGTGTAAAAGAATCAGTATGTGGGGAGTTGGGGGAAGCAACTTGGCACAGAGACATACTCCAACTCACCACGAATAAGGAAATAAGCCAATGGCTGAGTTCTACAATATGAAAGGCCCTGTCAGTGAATCCCTGGACTCCATGCTAAAAGCAATTATGAAGTACTGCTATTAATCCCTTATTAGGTGGGTGTTTGAATCCAGTTTGGGCTGCAGAGTAGAACTTCTGACCAACCCGTGCTCTTCTATAGGAATCTTGCATGCTGTGGAAAGGACCAGATGACCTCTTAGAGTCCACCAAGTGCTAAGAACATAAAATCATGCCAGATTCTTTCTCTCCCTCCTTCCTTCCTTCCTTCCTTCCTTCCTTCCTTTCTTCTTTTCTCCCTCCCTCCCTCCCTCCTTTCCCTCTCCCTCCCTCCCTCTCTGCTCTCACTCTGTCACCCTTGGTAGAGTGCTGTAGGTATCACGGTGTCTTAGCTCCTTCAGTACCCTGAAGTCATAGCTCACAGCAACCTCAAACTCTTGGACTCAAGTAATTCTCTTGCCTCAGCCTCCCAAGTATCTGGGCGCCTAACTGGGACTATAGTCACCCCCCCCACCCTGGCTGTTTTTAGAGATGGAGTCTTGCTCTGGCTCAGGCTGGTGTCTAACTCCTGAGCTCAAGCAATCCACCTGCTTCAGCCTCCCAAAGGGCTAGGGTTGTAGGCGTGAGCCACTGTGCCCAGCCTCAGATTCTTTTGTTTACTTTTTTTTTTTTTTTTTTTTTTTTTTTATAAACAGTATTAATCTGTCACCCTGGATAGAGTGCCATGCGTCCTAGTTCACAGCAACCTCCAATCCCTGGGCTGAAGCGATCCTCTTGCCTCTGGTTTTCTATTTTTAGTAGAGATGGGGGTCTCACTTTTTGCTCAGGCTGGTCTCCATCTCATGAGCTCAAGAAATCCACCCACCTCAGCCTCCCAGAGCGCTAGGATTACAGGTATGAGCCACAGCGCCCAGCCAGATTCTTTTCTTGATAGAAATATTCAGCACTCAAGACCTGGATTCTAAACTGGGAATATTTTTTGACTGAAGTTAGGGGTGGGTTTGGAAAGAAGGCTAAATTCCAGAATATACCTATTCTTTTATTTGTCTTCCTTTCTTTTTTTAGAAGAGAAGTTAGCATGAGAAACCTATCCTTTTCTGATACAGAAACAGGATTCAACTGGTCTCTGTGACTTTAAGGTTATTCATTGATTTCTTGGGAGGATGGCTGGACTTAAAAGTCCCGGAGACCAGTTGAGCCCTGTTTCTCATTTCAGAAAAGTATAGTCATTCCGGAATTTGTGTTTCTTTCCAAAATCCCTGACCTCATTGATCTTAAAGGGGTCTCTGAAAAGCAAAAAGCAGCCCCTGCCCATTATTTAGAAAGAACTCTGTAAAGCAGAAAACAACCCTAAAGTAAGTCGTTAAAATTGACAAAACAAGGCATAGGGCCAGGGAAGATTAAGGTAAGGATGAATTTATTCAAAGGCAGATGGAACAACAAGGCAGAGGGGCACGTGTGAAAGTACCTGTAGTGAGAATAAGATGGAGTCAGGCAGACTAAGGCGGACATGACACAGCTGGGCCGGTTGATTTAGGTCCTGCCTGACCTTCACTGTCTCCCATTCTAACTGTTTTGTAAATTTAGCTCCCACCCTACAGATGCCTATCTTGAGTAGTGTAGGTGGATTGATTTAGGAAATTAACTTTTGAAGTACAATGTTGTAATAAGTTACTGAGTTATGCTAAAAGTTCATGTGACCTTTGCTTTGAACTATGCAAATTAAGAAAGAATACCATATTGGAAAAGGGTAGCTTTGGATATATAAAAAGTAGAAATTTGAGTAAAGATTGGTGAACCATTTCTGCCACTCCTCTACTGCTAAGCCTTTTCTTTACTTTTGTAGAGCTTTTTTATGTCTGTCAATAAACTGAATACTTTCACAGAGCATGTACTTTATTTCATCCTGGTTGCCGGGTCTGCTGGGAAGGGGTGTGTCAGCTGAAAGCCTCTTGTCAGGGTATTGGCTGGTGTCACTTGAAGTGCCTCCCTGGAAGGAATGTGACGGTGGCAAGCAGGGTTTCTTTTTCTTGGCTCACTTTTCACAAGGGACAGTCGCCTGTCCTACTCTGTTTTTGTGGCTTGTGTTAGTTAGTGGTGTGTCTCTCAGGTTTTTATCGGACCACCCAAGAACTCCTGTTTAAAGCTCCAGCCTGCTTTAAATCTGAATAGGTGTTTGTCAGAAATCAGATACCTGTAGGGGGAAGGAGTGTCCCACAGTAACTAGGAAATAAGGGTGACACAGTTGATTTACAAAAGAAAGCCTTGAAGTCTTGAAGCTGTTGGCTACAGCAAAAATTTGCAGTCATCTGAAGGGAACAGAGTGGAGCTCAGGCCTTGTTCCCAGACCGGGGAATATATTAGTGTATCTAAAAAAACAGTGTGCTCATTCTGAGGTATCCTCGTTCATACACAAGCTGGAAACACAAAGGAGCAAGGGTGCTCTTCAGAGACCCCAGCTTAGCAGCAACTTAGGAGGATGGGGTCTCTCACATCTTTGCTAAAACAGCTAGCTGACCTGGGTTCAAATCCCAGCCCTGTCATTTAGCAAGTTAGCCACTCTGAGCCTCCATATGTTAAAAATGGGGTTAATATTAGCACAAGAAAGTAATCAACAATAAGTTAGGGTGTACTTTTAAATAAGTAAAAGAATGGAATTGGAATGTTCTTAATACAAAGAAAGAATAAATGCATGAGGTGGTGGTAATCACAATTACCCTGATTTGATTAATTCACATTTATGCCTGCATCAAAACATCATATGTATAAATATATATGTTACAAATAAAAAAATTTAAAAGGGTTAATAATAGTATAACAGGGCTATTACGAGGATTAAATAATGAATACAAGTAACTGGCTTAGAACCTATTTACTACGGATACCTGGCCCCACCTGTGAGAATGATCTCTCAACAAAAAATAATAAGTGACCTAGTGGAGCTGACCAGTGAAAATTTAGCTGGAATCAGTGGCTCACACCTCAATCCCGGGTACTTGGGAGGCTGAGGCAGGTGGACTGCTTGAGCTCAGGAGTTTGAGACCAGTCTGGACAACACAGTGAGACCTCTTTTATATCTATGTAAAAGAAAGCAAAACCTCACCTCAGACAGAGTGACTGCTTATAGAGACTCTGGGCCACTGTACATGGTTAGGCAGGTTGTAAACTACACAGGAGGCAAGACTGAGTTAAAATCTAGCCACACTCTGCCCATTTGGACCAAAGGGAACATCTTAAAATTTATAAAAGGTTCCTTGGGGGCCCACATAGTAGTCCCACGACAAAATCTGGGGTGAGGATATAGCATGCCACGTGGGAAACTCACAGAAGAACTGAACGCCTGACCTGACTCCCACTCGGGGTTTCCTGGGAGACAGCTTCCTCCTGTCCTCTGGCTCAGATGACCACTTATTATGCATTTCTCACATTGGAATTGAGAAAGAAAAGAAACTTTTATCTGCGGAATTGGAGCCCCTTTTAATTATCAGGCCCAGAGAGGGCCTGCTGAATGCAGCAGCCATGTCTCACTCCTCCCTTGAGCTAAATAATTATCTCTTGATATTAGACTATTTTTTATTTTGGCTTTGAAAGGTTTTTGTTACAAAAGGGTTATCAAAGGCCTTCCAAATAGATAGGACCACAGGCGTGTGTCACCACAGCCTACTGCTTTTTAAATTTTTTGCAACGATGGGGTTTGTAATTATGTAATGATGTAATTATGTTGCCCAGGCTGGTCTCAAATTCCTCACTTCAAGTGATCCTTCCA
This sequence comes from Perodicticus potto, assembly GCA_963574655.1. Lineage (NCBI taxonomy): Eukaryota > Metazoa > Chordata > Mammalia > Primates > Lorisidae > Perodicticus > Perodicticus potto. The sequence goes on along the minus strand of CAUYRH010127631.1, from coordinate 5,339 downwards.
TGCAGATTTCCTGAAATGCTGGGATTACAGCAGTGCTGGCATGGGATGGAGAGCTTTTGAGGCAGAAAAAAACAATTCAGGCAAGAGCCCTGAGGCAAAAAAGAACATGGAAAGAGCAGTGAGACTGGAGTGTCCAGAGGGAGGGGGAAGAAGGTTCTGGGATGCTGACAAAGGACAGATGCACCAGCTCAGATGGAGCCTAGAGAACTTGCTAAGACTTTGATCTTTAACTTAAAAGCTAAGGGGAAGCCAGCAGAGGAATAGCAGGTGTACATTTGAAGAGAGGGCTCTTGCTGCCTCTGCAGAACTTGTGTGTGTGTGACTGTGTGTCTGTATGTCCTGCTTTTTTTGTTTATTTTGTTTTAATAAGTGAGGTTTAATATTTAATAAAATGTGGTTTAAAAAAATGTGGTTTAATTTTCATACTTTTTTCCACGGCATTGACAATATTGAACTTTACTTAAACTCTGTGCCCCTGAAAAACAGCAATAGTAAAGGCATCTCTCAACCTTAGGTTTATATAATACACCCCCCATCCTTTTGTGTTCCCAGAAATCACTTTCCTAGAAGAACCATCCTTCAATTTAGATGATACATCCTGCCATAAGATTCACAGATAAACTCCCCTGTTTGTCTGTGACAAGGCCAAACACAGAGCCTCCAATTTCCAAATGATTAAGATTAGAATTATTTGTCCCCCGAAACAAGCTAGATACAAAAATAAACATTTCCTCTTCAGCTGGTTGAGATTTCCCTTGGTTGCAAAACAATTCCAACTGTATATCACTCACCTGTCACTTGTCTCCTCCTCCCTAGAACCATGTAAGTCATAGCCACCTTGCCACAACACCCTGATTGTCACATCTGGATGGCTCACCCCTACTGAAATAGCCTGAATAAAATATCTTCTTAATTGTCCCATTTATTTTATCTTTTTTAAAAATTCAGTTTAAAAAAAATTCAGTGTTAAATTATTTTCATCACTTTTTACTTATGATCTAGATGTTTTAAAAGCAAAGAAAATTCACCTTCGATGACGTTAGGAACTGGCACAAGAACAATTTTCAGATAGCAAGTAAGTTATACAAATGAAACTATCAAATGGAGAGCCAATTACCAAAATGAAAGTACACAACATGTAAAAAGTTCAGTTATTTGTTTAGAACACATAAAAAATCAGCTTGCTAACCAACTGTTGTGAGTTTAAAGAACTATTGCAGAGATTTAAAGAAAACAGATTTATTAGTTTACCTATAAAGAGATTAGAGAGCTGGAAATAAGTATGTTTAAATGTGCCTTTGTTAGAATGAAGCCTTTAAATACACCAGTTTTGATAATCAAATTTTGGGGTGTTTTTTTGTTTGTTTGTTTTTGTTTTTTTACTTTTTGTTTTTTTTTTGCAGTTCAGCCGAGGCTGGGCTCGAACCCGCCACCTTCGGTATATGGGACCAGCGCCCTACTTGCTGAGCCACAGGCAAAGCTTGGGTTTTTTTTTTTTTAAATGAGAAATGATACCACCAAACTGCCACACTGGTCCAACAGTCTTATGTTTTCTTTTAAAGCAAGAAACAGAATTTGAGTAATCCAAAAGCACGCAGGCATTAGTTAATCCAAAATACTAGCTCTTAGTTCCAAAGGAAGAGAGAGAAGGTAACTGAAATTCCACGAGTCTGTAGGCCAAGTCTCATAAGGCTATTTTTTAAACTTACCCTTTACTTGGCCACTTTTGTTCCCTCAGTTACTACAGTTTGCCTTTGCCCTTTTCCCGTGAAAGCATTAAAAGTATGAAATATATACAAGTTCTTCTAGAGCACACTTAGTCAAGCATTATGGAGTGATCCACACTAATAACCTCATCAAATCTTGGAGAATTCATTACTATCAGGGCTACAGAAAGAGCTAAAACCCAGTTCCTTCTGTTACATTCAGATTCAAATATTTAATCTAAAGAAAAACAATCATTTTCACTCTCTTCTACACCTACACGCTGACACAGTTAGGTAATATTAGAATATTCTTGTATAATCATGTTTAATCTTACTATTTCGAATCAAGTCGAAAACCTCAAAACCAGCCAGCAATATTTAGAAAAATAACCCCACATAAATAATGTTATTTCTGCTGCCTTAGTCTCAGTTTTCTCATCTGTACAATGAAAACAGTGTGTCTGCAGTGCAATGATGATGGGAGAAATCAATGAGATAACATATGAAATAGTAGCTTGTTATTGTTACAGAAATATGTTAGGAAAATAATGTGACCCCGTGGAAGGAGTGAAAGGCCATAGTCTACATGGAAAATAATAAGAAACATATGCAGTACTCTCTGCCCTCAATTCCTGATACAGAGTTCCCAAAACCCTTGTCATCTCCTGAGCAGTAAGGGTCTAGGAGCATCTTTTGTTCTAACATTTGGTCTTTGACCTCAGTTCCTTTGATGCAAGAACTCCTAAGACCGTTAGAAATCTCCAATGATAAGTGGGGTTTTTTTCATGCTAATGAATGACAGATGGCTGGAGGCCCTTGTCAGGATGGGGGCTGCTCACCAGAAAGTTCAAGCCATAATTTGAAGCTTGGAACTTCAGCTTCAGCCTCATCACCCATCTGCTAGGGAAGGGAGAGGACTTGAGATGGAGTAACTAACCAAGGGTGCCCATACCATGAAGCCTCTATAAAAATCCCTAAAGCGCAAAGTTCAGAGAGCTTCTGAGGTGGTTATTTGTAGCCATGTTGGATAGAATGAGTAACCTGAGGACTCACACTACCTCTGATGGGCATCTGAAGTTGGATGAAGTCTATAGGACTGAACCCTTAACCTGTGGGGGTCTGTGCTAACTTCAAGGAGGTACTGTTAAAATTAAATTGTTGGACACTCAGTTGGTGGTCAGAAAATTGAAGAATTGCTTAATGTAAGGGAAAACCCTACACACATTTGGTGTTGGAAGGGAAGAGTTGTGTGAGCAGAAAAAAGTTTCATTTCTTTTACTACAAGAAATGTCAAAATTGTCAGAATCGAAATGAAGTCATTTGCATGAAACTCTGAGAAGTGGCTGGGGAAGGCGATGAGGGGAGATTCCTCATGCATGTATCAGTTCCTGCCTGATAGCATGAACTATCACGAACGACCCCAACAACCACAACATCGCACAAAAGCCACAGCAACCTTATACAAAAATGCTTCTATGAGGATATCTGTCCAGAAACTTCATGTCCAACCTTGGACTGACACTACCCTTGTTATTGATCCTCGCAGCCAAGAATAATTATTCCAAAACAATTTAGTAACCCTCCTCATTCTTCCAGTAAAAATCCTTATCTTCCTTTACCTCCCTAAATATGCCCACATGTATTCCCATTGCAATGCTTATTCTCAAATAAATGTCATTTTCTCTTAGAGAGCTTCTCTCTGTGTCTGCTATTTAGGTTGACATAATTTGGAGTCAGAAATGGGACCTGAACGCAGATTCTTGGAATCAATGTGCAATATGCATGTGAGCCCCTTGAGATCTTACAAGACTTGCTTTTTCTGCCCTGGAGAGACTTTTCTCAGGCCGAGCCTCCCGTTTCTTTAGTAGAAGCGCTTTGACTTTATATAGGATCTTATTTGGTTATAGGGCTTCCTAATTAAGGACCTTACATCCCTCTTGGGACTATAAAAGACTTCTGTCTTTACTGGCAAGCCCCATCCACCACCCAGTTTGAGGATGGCGTCATCCTGGAGAGTACCCTGGTTTCTACTCAACTCACGTAGAAGCAAAGCACATCTTTTCTGGTAATTCCATTCTGGTTTTTCTCTATGCACCTGATATCTTATTTTGTTTGGTCTGTACCACCTGGCATAGCATGTTTGAAACATCCTTATTTGTTTTGGTTTGGTTATGAGTATGTACAAATAATTTGGCTTTTTTACTTTTCTGCACTTGTTTCAGAACAGCTTCCAAGGAAAAAAATAAGCATGCTAAAAGGTGAACACAGGTGGGTCAAATAAAAGTCACTAGGGCAGTCGCCAGCATCTGTGAGGGACTCTGGTCTATGAAGAAAACATCTCCTGTGTTAAAATAAACCAGCCATGGACAGACAAGATCACTGCTAGGGCGCCTGCCAGTCTCAAGAAAATTTCCATGCAACTAGGGAAAACTTGGTCATAGGTCAGACAACTAGGGCAAAGGCCATCTGCCAAGTTAAAGAAAAAAAAAAAAACATCCAGTGCCATACGCCATACCCTGTAAAACAAAGCATAGTCCAAACTACTGACATTCCCAATAGGACTTACAGGATTTTCTTTTTGCTATCAAGAGATTAATAAGAAATGAGATGGTACCCTCAAAATCCTGAGGTATGACAAACCCCCAGAGACTGAAGCAGGCTATACATTCAAAATTTATGATCCATTCCCAAGTACATTTTTAAAGTGATGGACAAATAACATCAAGGATAATTTACGACCATTATAGGAATTACTCGAATTCTCTAAACTTGATTTTCTTAGAAAACTTCATGACAAAAGTTAAACAGTTTGAATGTTCTATGCATAGAGAAGCATTTAATTTCTCAGTTTTTCTGCTTACTCTCAATCTGCTGACTTTTTCCCTTATATTTAGAAAAATCTAAATTTCACCTGGAGGTTTATTTTTCTACCAAACCCTAACTAAAATAACTAAAACTACTCATTTGAAACTAAATAAAGGGGTGGGGAGGTATGAGTGTAAAAGAGTTTTTTGTGAGTTTTTTTTTTTTTTTTTGTAAATCAAACTGCTATGAAAACTGCTTTGCCCAAAATTTGGTTCACTGCCTTCATGATATTGGCTGTCAGGACAAATCAAAACCTTAATGTTTAGCCAACTGAATATGACCTTAATTTATCCCGTTTTGTCAGAGATATAATTTGGATCCAACTGCCTTCTCATCAACTGGTGAATTTATATTACCATGTTTTACTGTCTCAAGACTAGAATTTTAACATGAAAACTATAAGATTTTTGTTTTTATGCAACTGTATGTTTTCATGTTTTTGTGTCTTTATATTTAGCATGTAGATGATATTTAATTTACGAAGAGCTCTATTTAGGCAACTTGAAGGAAAAGAATTAAGAGCTAAAAGCAAGTAATTCATCAGAAATGTAGTAATTAACATAAATAAATGCTTTAAGTTCTTGTGACTTGGGTAAATCTTTTGTAAATAAACTAATTTTAAAATTTTTTTTTTTTTTTTTTTTTGAGACAGAGCCTCAAGCTGTCACCCTGGGTCGAGTGCCGTGGCATCACAGCTCACAGCAACCTCCAATTCCTGGGCTCAAGCGAGTCTCTTGCCTCCGCCTCCCAAGTAGCTGGGACTACAGG
>CAUYRH010127630.1:0-15438 GCA_963574655.1 Perodicticus potto | reverse complement strand
AAGTGACTATGCAGGGGTCCTCAAACTACGACCTGCGGGCCACATGAGTTAGTGTGAATTGTATTTGTTCCCATTTTGTTTTCTACTTCAAAATAAGATATGTGCGGTGTGCATAGGAATTTGTTCATAGTTTTTTTTTTTTTAAACTATAGTCCAGCCCTCCAATGGTCTGAGGGACAGTGAATTGGCCCCCTGTTTAAAAAGTTTGAGGACGCCTGATAAAGGTTGGATGCGGGAAGGAACATTTAGAAAACAATCTGCAGCAGGCAGGGATGCCCGAGCTTGGTTTTAAAGAATATAAGCCCAGCATGGTGGCTCATACCTGTAACCCCAGCACTTTGGGAGGCCAAGGTGGGTGGGTCACTTGAGGGCAGAGTTCAAGACCAGCCTGGACAACATAGGAGGACCACCTGTGTCTACGAAATAAATAGATTAGTCAGACGCAGTGGCATATGCCTGTAGTCCAGCTACTTGGGAGGCAGAGGTAGGAGGATTGCTTGAACCAGAAGTTGGAGATTACATTGAGCTGTGATCTCACCACTATACTCTAACCTGGGTCACAAAGAGAGACCCTATTTCTCTCTCAATAAACAATTAAAAAAAAAACAAAAAAAACACACATAAGACTTTACAGATATGCAACTGAGAAGGAAATTCATTACAAGAAGAGAGAACATTATATTCAAAGCCATAAAGGAGTAAACATTATGTTATCATGAAAATATGTATTTTTGCCCTTTTTTCCACATTGCCACCTTTCCACCTTGTACTTTAATTATTTTGAAGGTCAAATTTGAGTTCTAACCTATTTGCTTACCCGGTTGAAAACCTCTTAAAAATTAAGCTCTAGTTGGTATGATTGACCTTACTTGCTTTTCAGACTTCAAACTGTCATCACTTTCTAAATAGGATAAAACTTAGAGACTTTTTTTTTGAGACGGAGTCTCACTTTGTTGCCCTCGGTAGAGTGCTGTGGCATCATAGCTCACAGCAACCTCAAACTCTTGGGCTTAACCAATTCTCTTGCCTCAGTCTCCCAAGTAGCTGGGACTACAGGTGGCCCGCCACAATGCCCAGCTATTTTGTTGTTGCAGCTGGCTGCTGGCTGGGCTGGGTTCAAATCTGCCACCCTTGGTGTATGTGGCTGGCGTCTTAACCACTGGGCTACAGGTGCCGAGCCAAACTTACAGACTTTTAACTCATAACCAACAACAGCCAAAATGAATTATTAGTATTATTTCCATACAACGACCATTCAGATTAGGGATGGTGGTAGGGGGAATGCATGTAAACAAGAAACACATCCATAGAAGTTCTTGAAAAAAGCAGATTCTGTTGCCTATGAAGGATTTGACAACCACAGGAAGGTGGAAGGGAACCACTGAATAAACAGGATGTATTGATGATGGTCAGATTGCAGCAGAAAATGGCTTCACTGTGATGGTGGTGACCTATTTACGTGAAGTCATACAACTGTGCACATTCCCAGGCCACCCCTGCTCGGTCCCCAGCAGGACCCTGCCAGCATGCTGAGTGGAGACAGAATCTGTGCCCCCGGGGAGAGGGGCATGAAGTGACCATGGGACTCTGCATTGGAACTAGGGCTGTTCTGTCTCACGGGAGCACAACACAGGTATGTCCCTTGTTGATGATGTTGATTTTGTTCACCCAGCCAAGGTGTTGTCTGATTTTTTTCATTGTTTAGTTGCCACTTTGTCCTTTGACAACTGTGAAGGAATCTGTGTGGATATGCTTCATGACCAAGCAAATATCCTGCGCCTCATCAAATCCCCCCAGATTTAGGAGACGTTGATGGTTTCCCTCTTTTATTTTTTTTTTGAGACAGAGCCTCAAGCTGTCCCCCTGAGTAGAGTGCTGTGGCATCACAGCTCACAGCAACCTCGAACTCCTGGGCTCAAGTGATTCTCCTGCCTCCCCCTCCCAAGCAGCTGGGACTACAGGCACCCACCACAACGCCCGGCTATTTTTTGGTTGCGGCCGTCATTGTTGTTTGGCGGCCCGGGCTGGTTTCGAACCTGCCAGCTCAGGTGCACGTGGCTGGCGCCTTAGCCTGTTGAGCCACAGGCGCCGAGCCAGCGCCCTCTTCCTTATGCATGCGTGTATTACTGGTACAAGCTCAAAGGTCCCTATTTTTTCAATGATTTTTAGTCATTACTGTACTAAATTTTTTAATTACTTTCATGCTCAAATGGTCTCAGCTTTGACCTCTGGGAGGCCCATCAATGAGGCCTCTGCATCCTTGTGACCTGTCTCCTCCATCTCTTCCTCCTTCTCTCTTTATTCATTTATTATTTTCACTTATCTTGCCCCAGGCCTGGAATCAACCGATTCTTCTCTTAGCCCTGGGTCCTGTCTGCTGGCAATGCCATTACAGACCGAGACCTGAGCTCTGGGTATGCTTGACATTACTGAGACGTCTTCGCTCCCAGGTCTTTTGGCTGGACAGAACTCCTCCTGTTTTCTCCAGCAGGACCTGTCTTTCTCTGTCCTTGCCACCATTCCCAGCTGCTTCTGATCCTTTCATCCTGTTTGCACCTGCACTATACTGTTATTCTATCCATCCACCCTCATTCTTGATTTTCTCCTTTACAGATCCAAAACAGCTTCTCTGCTATTCTTTAGAAAGTTGATACCTGCTTATTTGTTTCTTTTTTCCTTTCACTTTAGCCCTGGTGAGCAAATCAGTTCACCCCTTTTTTTGTGGGTGTATAGTAATCACAGTTGCAGATTGTGAGTTTTTCCATGTCGAGCTCTTATTTCACCAGTTCCTATGTCTAATTGACCTACCAGTTAGAGATAATATTCTTCCAACAGCCTTAGGCTTTTTGTTTTCATATTACAACTTTGTGAATGAAATCCTTTCATTTTAATTCGAAATTCTTGCAAACCAGCACAAGGGAGGAGAAATAACCTGAGTGGAAATAGAGGGAAATTAGAAAGAAAGACAGGCAAGAGACATAAATCACACAAGAGACGAAACATGGGAGGGGGTCGGAAGGTCTGATGTAGCTGATGACGCCAGCCAGCCAGTCAGCGCTGAACTGTGGAAGCAGCTTTATTTATAAAGTATCTTTAACAAGGTAAATCTTCACACCTGGGGTAAGGATTAACTTTAAGGAGAAAAGCTGTGTGATCGCCAGCAATAAGGAAAGTGTGTATGGGCTATGTGACTTTTAGCAGGTGAAAAGAATGTTGTCAAAGGCTGTCACTTCACTGCCCGTTCCCCGCAGAAATGTATCATTCACTAAGTCTGTGTCAGACTTGTGCTCGGCATTCCAGAGAATAATGGTGAGAGAAACAGACACATCCTGCAATCGTAACTCTAATCAAAGTTCATGCCACCAAAATATTGGTAATTGTTATCATTCAGTGATACATACATGAATGTTCATCATACCTTCTATTTTTGCATATGAACATTGCAAAATGAACATTTTAATAGTAAAATGTTAAGTGTTGAGATACCCAAAATCCAGAAATCCATTCTATAAGTTCATCTCAGTTTATCATCAGAATCTTTTGCCAAGTAACAACTGTCTCACTGTTGGTGTAACAGCCAATGAGGGATACTCTTCGCTACATCTTTCTTGTTTCACAAAGAACTTAGGAAGAGTTTTTGTTTGTTTTAAGAAAATATATGGCTGCATTTAATGAGTAAATTATGTGGATTAAATACTCTCAAATTCATTGCCCCCCCCTTTCAAAAAAGAATTTTAAAAGCCTTTTTTTGTTGTTGTTGTTGAGACAGACTCCCACTCTATCACTCTGGGTAAGTGCCATGGCATCGTCATAACTCACAGCAACCTCAAACTCTTGGGCTCAAGTGATCCTCTTGCCTCAGCCTCCCAAGTAGCTGGAACTACAGGCACCACCACAGCCGGCTAATTTTTCTATTGTTAGGAAAGATGGGTCTCACTCTTGCTCAGACTGTTTTTGAACTCCTGAGCTTAAGCAATCCATTAGCCTTAGCCTCCCAAAGTGCTAGGACTACAACTGTGAGCTACCCCACCCAGCTTAAAATCTTTTCAAAAGGAATTTTAAAAATTACATTTATGTGCTATATTTATGCAACCATGGAAGGCTGGGCCTCCCGCCAGGAGCTAGTGGCATCCTCATGCATGCAATGCTAAAGCAGTCTTCTGTTTGTTTGGCAGTGGTTGGCCCTTCTGCTCTTGATGACCTGTGCTGTAATGATGTCTGCACAGCCCTCCCAACCCTGGAGCCGAGCTGTCTACAGGAGTCTCAGCTGCAGACTCTGCATGCATCCTCTCACCTGTCATTCATTCTCCATGGCTATGTTCCCTCTTTCCCTGCATCTCTCACTCATTCAAGTGAAACTCATTTGATCATCATAGCAAAACTATGTGCTGGACAGTGTTTAAATTAGTTTGCTCTTTTAGGAGATTCTCATTTAAATTAATTTATACAGTAAACATCTTCTTTCTTGATGGTTCTGATGAAAACTATATACCCCAGTCAGATTCCAATGATCCCATGTCCTTAAATCAGTGAGGTTCAAAACAACCAAATGAAATATATGTTAGTCTGCCCATTCCAACTTGATTAATTCCAAACTCCGCAATCAGGGAAACGCTCCTAGTGGAAGCAGTTTGGAAGAAGTTTCACATGACAAATGGGAATGGAAATGAATTACTATCTTATAAAATATTAAAATTTGCTTAGAAAAAAGTCATTCTCCAGCTATCTAATGTTTGCTGGCTGAGGCAAGGTTGTGTCCTAGCAAGCTTATTCATTAATAATTATAATGCGCTTTCTTCTAATGCTAATTTAGTTCAAATGTAAATATTCCAAACATAATTACCCTTGCAAGGCTATTGCATAGTATTGGTTAATGCAATCTGGGAATATTCCCAGAGGAACAGCTCCAGTTTTTATCATTTCTCTATTAATAGTTCCCCACATTTTTTTCTAATGTTACACATGTTTTTTGAAAAACCTATGCTGGATGCGTTTTGTTGCTTAGTAAGAGTTAAAAATTTTTTTTTTAGAGACAGAGTCTCACTTTATCAGCCTCGGTAGAGTGCTGTGGAGTCACAGGTCACAGCAACCTCCAACTCATGGGCCTAGGTGATTCTCCTGCCTCAGCCTCCCGAGTAGCTGGGACCACAGGTGCCTGCCACAATGCCTGGCTATCTTTTGATGCAGTTTGGCCGGGGCCAGGTTTGAACCCGCCACCCACAGTATATGGGACCGGCACCCTACTCATTGAGCCACAGGCGCTGCCCGAGAGTTCAAATTTTTTACATTTTAATAATAATTTGGAAAATTCAGTATCTTCATAGTCACAAATTAATTTTTCTTGCATGAACCACTCAAATTGTCATGAATGATAAAAGGCAAAATAATTATAGATAAGTGTCACTTTACTAAAAGTAAAAATGTGACCCACAATTATAATTCCGTATTTCTCCTTTCCCAATCATTTTATTTACCTTCACTTGGTTTTAAGATGAGCTATAAAATATTATAAAAATAGAAGTTGCAGGGGGCGGCACCTGTAGCTCAAAGGAGTAGGGCGCCGGCCCCATATGCCGGAGGTGGTGGGTTCAAACCCAGCCCCGGCCAAAAACCACACACACGAAAAAATAGAAGTTGCAGATACTCTTTAAATCTGCTGAAAACTTACTGTATTTTTTATCAGAGTTTGTTGAATGTATGTTATACCATTCTATTTGGACACCTAGGAGTCTATAATTGTGCATGTGGTCAGGAAAGACATACAAATTGACAATTGTTATCTTGTATATTTCTTACATAGGCAGGGAAGCAAAAATTGTTTTTAAAAATGTGCATTTTTTTAGTATTCAGAATTACTTTATCATTTTCCAATCATAAAACTCAAACATATTCATGATAGACCAATCAGAACATATAGTTTAAAATATATATTTTAAAAAGAAACACAAAAGTTCCCACAGTTCCATGATCAAAGACAAACTTAATGTTTTTGAGTATTTATTGTACTTTTATATTTCATTTTGTTTCTTTAAAAAGATTGTAATTATTTATTTTCCCTTATCATAAATTTTACAAATATCTCTAATGTTTTCCAGAATTTAATCATATACTATATTTAACCACATTGCTATTCATTCTATCTTTGATTTTCTTTTATAATAATTTTGTGAGCATTGTATGCTTATATATTGTAGCTTTCCTTTTTAGAAATTTCTTTAAGAAGAAAAGTTCTAAAAGTCGAATTACTCGATGAAAGATACAGTGATTTTAAGAATTTTTGGTATAGCCGGGCACAGTGGCTCACACCTGTAATACCAGCACTGTGAGAGGCCAGGGCAGGTGGATTACCTGGGCTCACAGGTTCTAGAACAGCCCGAGCCAGAGCGAGACCTCATCTCTAAAAATAGCCAGGCGTTGTGGCGGGCGCCTGTAGTCTCACCTACTTGGAAGGTTGAGGCAAGAGAATAGCTTAAGCCCAAGAGTTTGAGATTGCTGTGAACTATGATGCCACAGCACTCTACCCAGGGTGACAAAGTAAGACTCAGTCTCAAAAAAAAAAATTGATATACTGTATTACTAACAAAAAGATTTAAACAACCTATACTTCCCAAGAATATGAGAATGCCTGTCTTATTACATTTTTACTAGCATTCCATATTTTTATTCTTAAAATATGAAATAATTAAAGATATAAAAGGGGAATCTACTTGTATCTATTATTTTCATTTGATAATATTTTAAAGGTTTCTAATGACTTTAGATTTTTCTACTTTTGTTGACATGTATTAATCTGGGAGAAATTGTTCATAACTCTTATTAATGTTTTATTTTGGGGGGAGGTGGACAAGTCACAGCAACCTGAAACTTTGGGGCTCAAGCAATTCTCTTGCCTCAGCCTCCCTAGTAGCTGGGACTACGAGCACCCACCACGGCATCTGGCTAGTTTTAGAGATGGGGTCTTGCTCTGGCTCAGGCTAATCTCGAACTCATGAGCTCACCCGCCTCAGCCTCCCAGATTGCTAGGATTATAGGCATGAGCCACCATGCCCAGCTTTGTTAATGTGTTTAGTGGAAACTTTGTGTTTTTAATAATTTTATGTTCCTTTTAAAAACTAATATTTTGCCATATTTAACATATCAGTTTTCCTTAGCTTGTTCTTTGTCTTTTAATGTGATTATATTTTTGGCATAGCAGAAATTGTAATTTTTAATATCAAATTTATCGACCTTTTGAGTCTAACTTCCTTCACTACTTTAGTTTCAGAATGCTCCCTTCTTGCAGAAATTTGATAAATTCTGAAAATTTGCTTTTTTAAAATGCTTCTTTTTATATTTTGAATTTTTACATTTAATTCTTCAATTTACTTGGTATGTGTTTGGGAAATTGGTATGAAGTACAGGTTGTGAACAAAGATTCCTATCTATGCCCATGACACATTCCAGAAATCCCAGAATCATTTGATTAATAATCCTTTCTTTTTTTGATTTGGGAAGTTTTCTTTATCACATAGTTTTATTTTTGTGTTAGTTACTTTTTCTAAAATTTTACAGCATTGTAATACTGTATTTTAATATTTGAACAGAACATCCTTTCTCACAATTGTTATTTGTAAAACATATTTTGCCCTGTGTATGCATCTAAGTATATTTTAAGATCATTTTGAAAAGTTTTAGGAAATGGTTTTTGGAATGTCAATTAACCTAAAAATCAATGAGAGATAATTTAATACCTTAAAGTTATTCAGCTATCCTTTCTGGGGAATCATGGAATATCGTTAGTTTTTTCTGTATATAGATCACAGAATGTTACTTTTACATTATCTAGCTAAATATTGCTAGATATCAATAATACTATCTATAATGTCAATATTTACATAGATGATAGTATCTGTCTCTTAAATTCTCCCAGTTAGGTATTGCCAGGTATATAATAATATAATAATTATACCTACATTCATTGGCCTTGGGCTTTATTAAGCAATTATCTATTATAATTTTCAAAACAACCTGAGCAAGAGGACATATTTTTTTATTTTACAGATAGGGGAACTAAAACTTAGAGAGAGTTTGAGTAACTTGTACCAACTTGCAACTTCTAAGCGACAAACCCAGGCCTTCCTGACCTCTGATTTTAATGTCTATGCTCTTAAACACACCAGTTTGCAATATGAAAGCTATTGAATTTTATATTTTTAATTTATATTCCAATAAAGTGAATTTTAGGATTTAGAGAAAAGTACATTTGAATTACAAATTTCAGATCAGCATTCTTTATTCACTGTTGCAGACTCTTCAATAAATCCTCTATTGGATTTCAAAGAATACTCCAGAAACAAGAACTCTCAAATGACTGTTGGCAGAATTTGTCAAGGAGAGATGAGAAAGTCTTATTAATATTTTTGCATACATTATGTTCTGTAGCACAAACTTTGTGCTTTAGAAATTATATCTCCCCACCCTTGGAGTTTCTTATATAAAATAGCTTCTAGAAACTTCTAAAAATTCCTACTTAACATTTTTTATGCATTACACAACCATCATAATGATGTAGTATTGTTACATTTCCTAAGGTCACAACAGGAAAAATAAGAAGGAAATACAGGTCATGGATCCTCTAGATTATTGAGAATTGTGCTTGTGAGCAGGAATTTCTCAACCATATGCCTCAATTGACTGTATACTTTTAAAAAGTGTTCATTCAGGAGTAGACAGTAACATATAATCATATGATAGCTTATGAATAACACCATAGTAGTCCTTTAGATTAAAGAGTCTTTAAAAATGGGATTAGACCATCTACTTTTCTCAGAAGACTGTACATACCAGCCATACTGTGTAAAAAAGGGGGGACAGATAATGGCTCTTTCTTACAAGATCATGTCGCCTTAAGATCTTTAGTGATCTGATGATTTCTGGCCATTACGGCTGCAAGAATCACTCTTGTTTTGCTGCACCATGTTTGTGCAATGGTAAAAAAGGAAGAAACAAACCCAAACCAAAGCACATGGTAGACTTTGGGTTTTCTCTTCTTCAGTGGAGCTGTAAGTATGGGTTATATGTATTGAGATGATGAACTCTTTCTTCTGCACTCAGTTCATTTGGATGTGCTATATTTTGCCTAAAGCTGAGATTTTGCTGTGATTTTTGAAGAGGTTCAACAGAGTCCAGTCTTGCAAAGTATTACCATGTGTAACAAACCACACAACATCATCTTCTTTAACATACTGCATTTTTGATCAGATTAACATTGGGACTGGTAGGTACAGATTAACATTGGGACTGGTAGCTTAGAGATCATGGCCAGTAAGATGGTAAAACTAGAACTTTGTTCCTTGTCTCACATCAACCGTGAACCTTTTTTTCCCTCCTGCATCTGGCCATGAAGATTATGTAAGTGCTTCTCATGGGGAAATCCCAGCAATGACGGAAAAGCATCTCCCCAAACCCAAATGCTCTCTGGGAGGTGGAATGCTCTAATTTACTTCCATCACAGCTAAAAAGGTCTGATCACCAAGGCAATGAAGGAGTTGACTCTAAACGCTGGGGCATAGGGTTGTGTTGACCGCTGAAAACTTTCCCAAAGTGGTCTTGGATTCTCCTAACCCAAGGCCTTTCGAACTTCCCTGTGCATACACCTCACCTGGGATGCACATTCTTATTCTGCAGGTGTGGATCAGGGGTTTGAGATTCAGAGTAATTTGCAGTGATGCTAATATTGCTTATATCAGTATCACCACTCAGAGAAGCAAGATCTTGGACGACAGGATCCCAGCTGACTCTTAGATAGTCTACTGCAAAGGCAGCCATGGCTCCCTGAATATTTCAATACCTTCTATCTATTATCTATTAAATAATTATAGTAGATTTTATATATATTAAATTATATGTTACATAATTTGGGGATGAGGCTTTGTAATTCCACAGAACTTGTACATTATTCAAAATGTCTTTACAGCTTGCAATAGGAGAAGCCCACTAAAGCAGGGATCAGAAATATCCTATTAAAATATAACAAAACTTGTCCTTTAAAAAGTAATTCCTTCCAATCTTGGAAGAAACACTACACAGAAACTTTCAAATAGCCTTCCTCTGAGCCCTCCGCAATTGTATTTCCGAAGGGACTCTTTCCACATTGTAGACCCTTTTGATGTCTGACTAACACCGCAAGCTTGACCACTGAGTTTTGTCCAAAATCTTTCCTGGATTTTGCATGAGAAAGTACGGTCTTCTGGGGCACTGGCAGAGAAAGTGTGAGAAGAGGGGCGGAGGAGCAGATGCCATAACTATGGCATTGGAGAACAGGGAGACGGTTTGCTGGAGACACTAGTAGTTGTGCCAGCACCAAGGCTGCTGTTCAGAGGTGCCTCCTTCCATAGACAGTTACTTTCTGGTAATGTTCTGCACCAAGCACATGTTAGGGGGTGCCCATCCCACAGAAATACACAACACCTTGACTCTGACCAAGTAGGAGCAGCACCCAGGTGACCCTGAAGCTAACTCTATGAGATCACGTCTGGTTAATGGCAGACATGATCAGTGAGGCCAAAGCCAAGAAGCAATGATTTTTGTTTTCTTTTTATTCTCTGTGGGGGTCTGAAGGTCCCATTACACAGAAAAATCTTTTTTTTTTTTTTTTTTTTTTGAGACAGAGTCTCATTCAGTCGCCCTGGGTTTGAGTGCAATGGCATCATAGCTCACAGCAACCCCAAACTCTTGGGCTTGAGCAATCTTCTTCCCCTCAGCCTCCCTAGTAGCTGGGACAACAGGTACCTGCCGCAACTCCAGGCTAGTTTTTTCTATTTGTATTAGAGACAGGGTCTCACTCTTGCTCACCATTGCATAGAGCCCTGAGGAAAGCTGGTTTCAAACTCCTGAGGCTCAAGCAATCCACCCACCTCAGCATCCCAGAGTCTTAGGATTACAGGCGTGAGCCACTGCATCTGGCCAGAAAAATCTTGATAAGTAGAGGATTACAGTGGGTAAAAAAAAGAAAATCTCGGAGCAGCTCAGTAAATTCCAGGGCTGCACAGACTTTATTTCGGTGGAGAGTCAGAATTTATTCCCTTATGATACTGGTTCCAGCTTCCCCGCTTCAGTTCCAACTTCTGCTTCGTCCTGCTACCAGTAGCTGCAACTTCCAACCTTTCCTCTTGGCCTCTTTAATTCTCCTCCTTTCACCTAATTATTGTTTTAAATTCTTTATTTTCACCTATAATACCTTATAGCAAATTCAAGGTCATGCTCTTTTCTCAACATTGACTTTTTCCTACTATAGAAGTAATAGTAATGGAGATTAGGGAACTTGGGGAGTGTAGAGCAATGGAAATGCCCCCTCAAAAAATTATTATCTTGTTCATAGCTCTTACCAATGACAACCAATCATTATTAACATTTTAGCATATTTCCTTATGTTTTCTCTTACTAAGTACTGGAAAATTAGTTTGATTTTATTAAAGAAATTTTGAAACATAGGAAAAAAATTTTAATTTTACAATGTCTGAATAAGTCTGTGTAAGACTCCCTATCCCCCCCATCTGCTATCCCAAGTCTCATTCCCCAGAGATAATAATTTTCATCAGTAGCCTACTATATTTTTTAAATAGCTCTTATACAGATTTTAATTTGCTGGCTCTTAAATGTTATTATATTTTAAAATTCAGACTATCAATGTGTTAATTACTATTTTATTGTTTTAAGCAATTATGAGCGAGGCTAACAATTTGCCTTTAGTAACCACTTGCCACTTTCTGGGCTTAATACTTATACATGAACTGAGTGCTCAGTTTTCCAGAAATTACGAATCCTCTTTTTAGCATGAATCTTGGCTTTTGTTCTCAGATCTTCATGATCAACTCAGGCAATGATTTTTTTTTTCTTACCTAAGTACATAAGAAAAAGGAACAAAGGGATAGAACATTGAAATCTCTGCAAATAACTGAAAGCTGGAATTTGCACCCCTGTGGTATCACCATTTACTACAGCTAGTTTTTGCCTGACCAGACATGTGAGGCCTCTAACTGGATCGAAGCGAATTAATTATCAGGTCCAGTCGGATTGCAGACGCTACTTGAACCCAGTTAGGATCACTAATTTGCTCCAACAAATCAGCTTTAAACACAAGTCCATAGAGCTTTGGGATCTGAGAGAGAATCTAGCCACAAGTCCCAGTTACACTGAGAGAGCAATGGACTCCACGAGCTTGGGGGTACCACACGTGGGGGTCTCTGGGAGCTCTGTTGTAGAACCCACTTCTGACAAATTAAATTTAGCAGTTTATTTGAGCAAAGAGTGATTCTCAAATTGAGCAGCTGGACCAGAAAAGTTCAGAGAGACCCCACCAGGGCAGCGAGATTGAAGACTCATGGACAGAGAAGAGAAGGTGGCTCACAGAACACGGAAGTCAGGTGCAGAAACAGCTGGATTGCTCACAGCTCAGCATTTAACTTACACAGTCTGAACAGTTGGCTTCTTTTATTGGCCCAAACTCCATCATCAGCTAAGAGGAAGGAATGGGGAGAGTGAAGATGAATGGGGTGGACTTCAGCTGGAACAAACAGCTAACATTTTCGCTTTGGAGCATTTTTTTTCTTTTCTTATTATTTTTATTTATTTATTTATTTATTTGAGACAGTCTCACTTTGTCACCCTTGGTAGAGTGCTGTGGTCTCATTAGCTCACAGTAATCTCAAACTCTTGGGCACAAGTGATTCTCTTGCCTCAGGGACCCGCCACAACACTGGGCTATTTTTAGAGATGGGGTCTCACTCTGGCTCAGGCTGGTCTCAAACCTGTGAGCTCAGGCAATACACAAACCTCAGCCTCCCAAGTGCTGGGATTATGGGCATGAGCCACCGCACCCGGTCTGCTTTCGAGCTTTTTTTTTTTTTAGAGACAGAAACAGTGCCTCACTTTATCACTCTCAGTAGAGTGCAGTGCTGTCACAGCTCACAGCAACCTCCAGCTCTTGGGCTTAGGTGAGTCTCTTGCCTCAGCCTTCTGAGTAGCTGGGACTACAGGTGCCCGCCACAGCACCCAGCTATTTTTTTGTTGCAGTTTGGCCCGGGGCTGGGTTCAAACCCTCCACCCTTAGTATATGGGGCTGGTACCCTACTCACTGAGCCACAGGCGCTGCCCGCTTTCGAGCTTTTTAACTGAATTGCCCTTCTAAGTGAAACCAGTAAGCCAGATTATAACTTAATCAAGGAAGCAGTATCTCTGGAGAGGTGGACAACAGTTTTTATGAGACCCCAAAAGTTGCAAAAACAGCTCAAAGAAAGAAAACCCTTGATATCTGTAAATGAGGTATAACCTGCAATTTATGCCCAGCCATATTTTCTAGGACCCCAGTTTTTTAGCTGACCATTTATACATAAATGTTTAAAAGCCCCGTATAAATGCCTCCACAGAATACATGGGTCAATAAGAAAGTTTTGAGATACACAAAAATCAAGGAACATAAAATTTGTGTGGAAGAACACGAATGACGC
The DNA here is from genome assembly GCA_963574655.1 of Perodicticus potto. Taxonomy (NCBI): domain Eukaryota; kingdom Metazoa; phylum Chordata; class Mammalia; order Primates; family Lorisidae; genus Perodicticus; species Perodicticus potto. The sequence goes on along the minus strand of CAUYRH010127630.1, from coordinate 1,951 downwards.
CCTCCCAGCAACACTGATAGGCGGAGCAGGTTGGAGCTTGCACGGGTGAATCAGAAAGGACGCTGTCAGCTGTGTTTCTCCAAAGTGAAATAATGGACCATTACACAGTCTGTCTCAAAACTTTCGTAGTGACCTACACTCTATGCATAGAATCAACCAATAGCAAAACTTACACAAACATCAAACCAGAACAGTCTAGTCCCTGCCTGGGAATTGAACCTAGGTTGTTGACATGAAAGCAAAGAATTTTTGTGTGTGTGATGGAGTCTTATTCTGTTGCCTTGGGTAGAGTATAGGGGCATCATCATAGCTCACAGCAACCTCCAGCTCCTGGGCTTAAGCGATCCTCCTGCCTCAGCCTCCTGAGTAGCTGGGACTATAGGCACATACTGCCATACCCAGCTAATTTTTCTAATTTTTGTAGAGAGGGTGTTTTATTCTTGCTCGGGCTGATCTCAACCTCCCTGTCTCGAGAGATCCTCCTACCTTGGCCTCCCACAGAGGAAGGCACAGAACTTTAACATGAGGCTACAAAATCAATTGGCCTCCATCAGGACTCACACCGGGACATTGTTTAAAGATTTTTATCTTTGTTTCAGAACAGATATTTGCTTTTCAATTTTGTTAAGAGAGTTTTTAAGGCTAGCAGAACATTATGTGTCTTTCCTTTAATCTAATTTCTCTATTAATACAAATAAGGCAATTGTTTAGAATAAAAGGTCTCTAAAATTTATTTTGTTAAAAAAAATTGGAGTCTTTTAAAACCTCCATCTTTTGGCAATTAATAATTAGAATTCTCAATCCAGTTTCTCCCTAGAAACTCCAGGTAGTAATTTTTCAGGTTTAGCCTGGAGAGGACACAAAGAAGGCAGTTCTCATGAACCCCCCAAATTTACTCTTAGAAATAGACAAGATAACGAAGAGGATAGGGCCTTTTCAGATAAAGACTCCCCTAGAGCTTGACATGGTCAATCCAGAGTGTGCTAATAAGAATCTTGTGTCCCAGACGCTCAGTCTTTTTTCAGACTGGCTGCCTGGTGTGTTCCTAAAAAGTCATGCCCCCAAGATGGTTGAGACTGAAGAGAAAATTCTCACTCAGTCACCAGACAAGTTCAGGTACATGAAACAGGATGGCAGGGGAACCTCATACAGGTTATTTGGGGGGATCTGCAGCAAAGTTTGTCTTAGTAGATGCCAGTCTAGTCAGAACCGTATAACTGGCTGGCCTGGAGGGGGACGATAGGGGTTCTAGGCCCGTGTTCTGCCCTACGGTTACCCTCTTTATGACACAGAGAGAGATGAAAGACAGTGACAACAAAGGCTATTTCTGAGAGAAGAGAGACTTGGACACTATGACTGTACATGTTGCAACGCCCCCCCAAATATAGCAGAGTCACTACACTAAGAGGAATTACTCACAGAAACGTTTTTTCCCTCATTATTCTTAAATTTGGCAAGAATGATGATCTTTACTGTCTGCTCAACCAGAGCCCACAGGGGGACAGAGGAAAGCTGGGAGTGAGGCTGTAAGTTAGGGTATCTCAGTGTGTCGCCAGCCGGCTGGGGTCCAGAGTCCCCTCACTGGGGCTTTCAGAAAAGCAGAGAGGCTTTGATGATCCTGCCGAAATAGCAAACTGTGGGGATGAGGGAGAACTTCCCCTTCACCCTGAAGGGTTTGCTGAAAGATCAACTCACAATAATTAAGACAGATTAGTAAAGGAACGGGTTTACTTATGCTGTGCAAATGTAGGTAATATGTATGGTAGTATTTATCAACTCATTGTTATGAAAGATGAGAAAATCAGGATACTCACATGTGCTTCCTGATGTTTGTTATATTTTATAACTATTGAATTTTATAATGGTGCTATTTTTACATGGTTATAAGGAACTTTGCTATGTTTATAGATTGTGTTTGGAAATGTGAACTTAGGGGAAAGAGAGGAAAAGG
>CAUYRH010127625.1:0-11982 GCA_963574655.1 Perodicticus potto | reverse complement strand
TATGTGAGAAAAGACCAAGAGACGGGAACATTATTCATGGGAAGACAGGCCATCTTGTCACTTGTTTTCATTGTGCCAGAAGACTAAAGAAGTCTGGAGCTTTATGCCCTATTTGCAAGAAAGAGATTCAGTTGGTTATTAAGGTTTTTATAGCATAGCTGAATCAATGAATTACAGAGAAATACTAAGATGGCTAGATCATGCATCAAAATGTCAGTATTGAGCATCTCTACTCATTGTGGCCTATTGTGTCATTCATTTATTCTCGTAAACATCTGTGTTACAGGACATTTTACTTCTAAACTTATATGAAATTTGACAGCAAGTTCTTCAGAACTATGTGAAAACTATGACACTTGATTCTTCCTCTAAAGATGAGGATCTGGAAGGGAACAACTATGAATACAAACATAAAAGTACATTTATTCATTCACTTAGTTATTTGAAAGTTAATCCTTTCTTTAGTTAATTTGATTACCCTACCCTTCTGTTAGGTAATGTTCTTAGGCATCAAAATCCAAGGTAGCTATTAGCAAAATATTAGAGCTAACGATGAAAAACAAATGATCTGATTAGTCAAGTTTTAAAGTGCTGTGGATCACTTCATGTTAAAATCAGGCTGCATGGTTCAGGGAAACCAAAAGAAAAATTCTTGAAAAACAAGAGATTTTTTTTCCATGTATATTTTCAAAATTGAGCTGTGTCTAACATGTAATAACGTGTTCCCTTCTGGAGACTTAAAGAAATCTGAGTATCAACCTCCCAAAAAGCTATGCAACATTTCTTTGATCTCAGAATATTCCCTTTCAGGCAGTCCTTCAGTCATTTCATGACTCTCACCTGTTTTGCTTTGCACATCCTTTGACATCTAAATTTTAAAAATTTAAGTACTTGACAAATGACATGCTATCTAATATGTTATATATTGTATATGCTTTAAAGATACTCTATCAAAGCCTTGGAGCTGTAGATTTAGCTGATTAAATTTATAGGAAAAAAAAATGCTGTCACAAACTGGCAAAGCCTGTTCTCTCTTTAAAGTTAATCAGCTGAATCAAACTTAATTTTCCATCAGCAAATGTCTTTTAATTCATATAAATGTATTAACATAAGTCTGTGGCACATTCTCAATGTTCAGTTCTACGTTAAATAGGTGAAAAGAGAAGGCACAGAATTTTTAACCAAAGCTCTCTTTGCTTTGCTATCTTAGACCTTATTTTCTCTTAGAAGTTAGTTGTTAGCAATTTTTTTTTTTTTTTTGGGTCCCTTTGTTTGGTGCCTCTGGAGTTGTTTATACCCTGAGGAAGTACCCCATAGCCAGGTTCTGGATGGGTAAGAGACCACCTTTTGTTGAGATTTGTAGTATGGTAGTTATGAAAAGGGAGGTAATTAAAGAAAAATGGTAGATATAAAAAGGCTATGATCAGGGCACATATTTTGGCACAGTACATATAGAAATTGAAGATCTTTAAATTGGATTTCCTTATGTTCAGGTCTGCTTACCCCTTGGGAAAATCTTGGTGTATCCTCAGGGTTATGAACATGTCATTTTGAAGACCAAGGTCCCAGAATTACCAGACTGTCTCAAAAAAAAAAAAATTACCTATGTTGTTGTTAAAAAAGTGCTGAAGGGCGGCACCCGTAGCTCAGTGAGTAGGGCGCTCACTACATACACCAGGGGTGGCAGGTTTCCACCCGGCCCAGACCACCTAAACAACAACAAAAATAGCTGGGCGTCATGGCGGGCGCCTGTAGTCCCAGCTACTTGGGAGGCTGAGACAAGAGAATCGGTAGAGCCCAAGAGTTTGAGGTTGCTGTGAGTTGTGATGCCACAGCACTCTACCAAGGGCAACATAGTGAGACTCTTGTCTCCAAAAAAAAAGTGCTGAAAACCCTGGAGACTGATTCCTGAGGTTTGGGCCTGGGATTTGCTTTTGGACTAGTGTTCCTAGAAGCTGTGATGGAAGTTTTCTGCAGATTACACTTTCTGAAGCATTGTTCTAAAAGGAAGGATTTCCCTTTCTGTTTCTCTAAGTACCAAACATAAAGTATACAGAACAAGATCACTTTATTACTGCATATAGTTTCTAGAGGGAAGGTTTTGTTAAAATTACAGAACTTTAAGACTATGATACGGTCATGTATTTAGTACCTCTTATTTTGCACATGAGGCTAAATGACCCATCTGGTATAAGGTTGCTGTTAGAAGCCCAGTCTTTCTGTTCGTGTGTGTGTGTATAATTTTTTGTTTTGTTTTGTCTTTAGAGGAGGGACTTGTTTGACTTATGAACCCAAGACTTCTTGTAGCAGGCAGGAGTCCAGGTTGCTTGACTAGTAAATTTTTAAATAATGCTTGTTACTCTCTCATCTGTGATATATTTTAAGTGATGGTGCTTGTTGAATTTGAGACAACTAATCTTAAAATATAGTTCTTTTATTGAGTGGTTTTAGAGAATATAATTTGCAGTCAGAATAAGATTTGAGAGAAAACTGACTTTTAATATACTTTCTCCCAAAAGATAAAGGCCCTATAAATGTCAGGCTTTCTTACCTGATCAGAAAACCACTGTGAGGACAAGTAAAAGTGAGAGAGGGACAAGAAGCATTTTCTGCAGCATAATGAAGGTCAAGACTCTGGCTCCCTCTAGGCATTAGGGAGAAGAGTTCCCCCTTCCCTCAGTAAGCAGAACCAGTTCTTTGAATTGTTTTATTATACTGTTGTTGAATGTTCTAAAACTTGAGAAAGTTAAAATTTCTGTTTCCCTCCAGTAATACACTCTCTACAATAGTTTGATAGCCCTTCATTTTGTTTTATTTTTGCCTGTCCAGTGCTTTTGCAAGTGTAGGTAGGGAGAATTGGGGGCCGATCTCTTTAAAGTTGTAGTTTTTTGTAAAACTTGAATAAGAAATAAACATTTTACTTATGTTTTATTTTTATTTATTTACTTTTTGGAGACAGAGTCTCACTTTGTCACCCTCGGTAGAGTGCTGTGGCGTCACAGCTCACAGTAACCTCCAGCTCTTGGGCTTAGGTGATTCTCTTGCTTCAGCCTCCTGAGTAGCTGGGACTATAGGCGCCCTCCACAATGCCTGGCTATCTTTTTTGTTGCAGTTTGGCCAGGGCCAGGTTTGAACCAGCCACCATTGGTATATGGGGCCGATGCCCTACTCACTGAGCTATAGGCGCCGCTGATTTACTTATGTTTTAGATATTTGATAGAATTTTGGTACATCTTTGCCCAGTGCAGAATCCTCTTAATGCTACTCATCTTTCTTCATTTTCCTGTTTGCTCACCTGGGTTTTCCACTGCCCCATTAGCACTAAGTACTTTGCTTAAACATCCTAAGATTTGTATTTGAGCCAGACTTCTTCCTTACTTGCAGGAAACTTTAAACTACCTTCTTGATCTGTTTTTTTGTTTTTGTTTTTGTTTTTTAAATTTTTTTGTAGAGATAGAGTCTCACTTTATCGCCCTCTGTAGAGTGCCGTGGCATCAGACAGCTCACAGCAACCTCTGACTCTGGGCTTAGGCGAAATTCTTGCCTCAGCCTCCTGACTAGCTGGGACTACAGGCGCCCGCCACAACGCCCGGCTATATTTTTGTTTTGCAGTTCGGCCGAGGCCGGGTTTGAACCCGACACCTTCAGTATATGGGGCAGGTGCCCTACTCACTGAGCCACAGGCGCCGCCCCTTGATCTGTTTTTGATTTTGTTCCTTTTACATTGCCACATGGTACGGAATTTTTTTTTTTTTTTTTACTTACTTTCCACTAAAACAAGGCACAGTTTTTAAGTGAAGTCTTAAGCATTGACTACTATACGGATGCTTCTCTCTTTTTTTTTTTTAATATGAACAGTTTCAACTTTCAAATAATTGGATTTAGTTATAGTTGTGGGTCCCTATCTTTTGGCTTTTTAGAGATAGTGCTGGTTTGCTCTTATATTTCAGCATCCCATTGATTTGTCTCCATCTCTGCCTTTTTTCACTTTCAGGTATCTTCATTTGGATAGTAGCAGAGGGAAACACCTGAAAAAAACAACAAACATGTTTTCTGTCTCTAAAACTTCCCCCACTCTTTTCTGCAAGCTAAAACCTACATCTCTGCCTCAGGCCAGTGGTCTTGAAAGATAGGAAAATTTCTTTTGTCCTTTGTACTACAGAAGATGACCCTACCGAAGTGTCAGGGTAGAGGCCCTAGAGTGAGCAAAGGTCTGGGCAGAGGTTCTCGTGGTCAGAAGTTAGGGGTTGGGATGATGAAAATGATTAACTATAGTTAAATGACAGTACCCTAGAACTGAACTTTATATTTCTGCTTATGTTTAGGATGCTGGCATTTAGATAGGAGTCTCCATCCTCCTCCTCCTGCTCAAACCACTTGTCCTCCCTTTTCTTGAGGACAGTGCTAAGCTTTCACAGAATGTTAAGTTATATGGTCACCCTCGTTACAGAAAGAGCTATGCTTGAGTTGAAATTCTGATTGTGAGAAAGGATCTGTTAAAGGAGGTGATAGTAAAAGCTTAGTTTTCTGCTGTGTCATGCCTTAGACTTACGAATAATGAAATCATTCCACATTAGCATCAGATTTCTTACTTTAATTGTCATTTAAATTAATATTTATGATCATGTTAGACAAAAAGTTCAAAGCAGAAATGAGAAATCATTAGAAAAACAATGAATTTTTATATTACAACTAAAAATGTCTCCTGTCTGTTAGTATTAACTCACTTTCCTCGCAGTGTACTTAACAGTAGTTGGTATGTTTCTGTAGTTAATACTTAGATCAGAATTTATCAAAATCTTAGACAAAGCCTTTAAATTATATACATTTCTCCATAGTTCTCCTGTGGAATATCATAGGTTTCTAATCCTATGCAATGGATCAGAGTCCAACCAGGCCAGCCTCTAAACTGCCACAAACTTGTATAATATGAGATCGAATCACTGCCATGCATTTGAAATGTTATTTTGCTTTAATTATAATTTATGTGTATTTAGATACATTTAGTAATGCTTTGTAGGGCATTATTTAGTTTGTAAGAATTTATTTTTAAAGGTCAGGCTCATTTGTAACTTTTTTGTGTATATCAGTTCAATGCAATGTTGGCTCCTTTGAAAATTCAATAATGAGAAATGGACGAATGTTCTGGGGTTCTGCAAAGTCACTGTAATGTTACCTCTTGATTCTGTTTAGAAAGGAAGACACTTGTTAGCCATTTATTTGGGGTTTTCCCACAGAATTATGTGAACTTAGGAAAGTATATAGCTGCTGTGAATCTGTTTTCTAATTAGTCCATTATCTGCTTAAATTATTCAGGGCCATATTCAGAAAAAGAATTGGTTTTGATAGTTCTCCCATTCGTAAGTGTGCTTATTAACGCAAGCATGCTATCAAAACTGATGTTACCTTTGCTAAAATTGCTGTAGGTTAGGGACTAGTTGTGTTTAGAATCTGCACTTCAAAGATAAAGGAACCTGCAAGCGCTCCCTGTGCCAAAAGTAAAATGCGCAATGTTTACAGATGTCTGGAATTTTGCACTGCCTTAGGGATTATGGGGTTTACTGTGCTAGCATTTCTCAGATTTGTGAGTAGACAAGTTGCAGTTTAGCATATGAGGGGAAATACTGAGGACCTTGAGGCTAAACTGGAAATTAAGAGTATCTGAGATAATGTCTTAAGGTGGCTCCCCAGAACTAATTTGGGGACAGTTTTTCCTGATTATTTATTTTGAGATATTCTTTTTGTTGACAGCTTTCTTTATTGTCTGCCTTGCTATGTTCTGCCTTTCTAGGAGCTGCCAGAGCTCTTCTCTCCTGTGGGAGAATGTCTCTTAAGCATTTTGAGATCTTTGATACAATGAACGTGCAATCCTAAGTCATGCCATCATTGGTGAATGTGGCATCGTTAAAGAAACCATTACGGTAAACCTACACTTGGATTTACTACACCACTGTCTGTCACTCTTTAAATGACTGAAAATGTTACAGAGAAAGAGGCATATCTGCAGAAGGTGGTAGTTAATATTTCTTGGTACCTTATTTGAAATCCAACGTGCCGCTTCCCCTGCAGGTTGTTTGCCTTCATGTGGGATCTTCATTTAATGCGCCTTCTGGGAGCATAGCATAGCTAGTAGAACTCCCCATTTCTTAGATTGGAGAAGGTCAAAGATACCTGAAAAGGCCTGCTAGTGCTAGAAGAGCCATTCCTTCTTCAGAGCAGTTTCTGTAATTTGGCAAATGCTTTATTAAAAATTGGCATTATAACACATTGAGAGTTTATCAGATCATCTACTTTCTTGCCTGAAAGTGGTATTTTTAAACAGTTAAGTACTTTGATACTAGCAGACCTTTCTTCTTCCTCCCTCCTTTACTGTTGCTCTTACATCCTCTTAATTCAAAGTTATTAGCTAATTCTAGGTATTGTTTTAATACCAGAGGCCTTCTGTATCATACCTTGGATGGTTGTAATTATGATACCTTTAGATAAGAGTCCATTTTTCGAGTCAGTCTTGGGTAATGTTCCTATTGCAGAGTTAAGGGTAGATTCTGGTATTGAGGAAGGGAAGCTATGAGGGCAGAGCTACTGTCTAATAAGTTAACAAGGTATAGTTGAGGCTTCCTTTGTGTGATGTGGGAGAGGGGAATTAGCTTCCCTATTGTCTCAGTCCTAAGAAATTGAGGTCAAGCCTGCCTTCTGCCTCCTGGAGGGTTATTTTTTTTCTCTGTAGTTTGCTTCATTTTTTCACTTTCTTTTCAATAAGAACCAGAATATCTCCTTTGGATTTTTTCTTTTAAAACCAACAACAAAAAAATATTTTAGTAGAGAAATAAAATGTTTCTTGGCCTCCTCAGTACTTGGCACAGAAGTCGCAAGCAACCTCTGAATACACTTTTATCTACAGCTATGTACTATTAAGTGCTCTTGACTAGAGATAGAGTAAGCTGTGAGTCCTGGTCTTGACCTTCTAAAGCCTCAGTACCTACCCTTTCTACCTCATAGTTTGTTGTGGAGTATGAAGCAGCATCTCCAAAGCCTATACTTGTCTTGAAGAGAGAAGAGATAATGTTACCCTCTTGATCAGTGGTTCTCAACCTGTGGGTTGCGACCCACAGGAACTGTATTAATGGGGCCTTAGGAAGGTTGAGAACCACTGCTCTTGATAGACCAAGTTCTGGGGTATGACTTCAGAATACCTCAAATCCTAGAGGCTGAACACAAGCTCTTCTTTATGCCTGCCTAGCAAAGCCTGTATTGCTTATTACATTTACCATGCTTTTCACCTCACATACCCTGGAAGTGAGGCTCTTGACTAGAAAAGAGTTCTGTCTCTAGGTGTTCTGTAAGAAGTGTATAAATTTGAATAACAGATTTTATCCTTATAAAACCACCTTGCTGTGAGTCTTGATGTACAAAAATTCTCTTTATACACACACTTAAGTAGGTGGTATAAAATGCACTGCCAATACAGAGAAAGCATGCAGTTTCCCAATATTCCTGATCAGGTAGCCACAATCAACAGGAGTAGCAAATGTGGTTTTATCAACTGGGAGGAAAAAGGCAACCTAAAATAACTTTGAAAAATGGCCAGCTCACTAAATGATGAAAGAGGAAGACATTTTCATGTGTGCTTGCCTCCTATTTATAAGTACCACTAAGTTAATAACTTTGTATCTTTTTGGTGTTTGCACTATGTAATGCTTTTAATATCTTTTGATTTAACTTTGCCTTGTGTATTAAATATTATTCACTTTGTAATCGTGTTTTGTCATTTGGGAAATACATAATTTTGTTTATATACAGCTCAATTTCGTTTTCTGTTATATACTATCTTTGGACTGATTTGAGGATGTTATTGAACTTAAAATCAACAGCAAATTTGGATGTTTCCCCCTAGTTATGTATTTCATTTTCAGAATTCCAATCCTGAAGAAGATCTCCAAATTTTGCAGACTACAGTCAGTCTCTGGGTAATGAATGAGATAGGTTCTTTAGGTTTGTTAAATTGAATTTGTAGGTAAAGTTGGAACATGTACATTTGCCTGCCTCCATTCATAAGTGGGAATTGTATGTTAGTTTTGTTTTTAACTTGGGAACTGCCTGGATGCCACATTGATCTCAATTGTATTTTTGCATTGGGGCTAGTACCAGGGGTACTGAGGGTTTGTCACACAATATGTGAATCAATTGTATGCCTAACATCTGGGGTCTCTAGCAGCAGTTTTTTTGTTTTTTTGAGACAGTTTCACTATGTCGCCTTCGGTAAAGTGCTGTGACATCACAGCTCACAGCAACCTCAAAGTGCTTAAGCTATTCTCTTGCCTTAGCCTCCCAAGTAGCTGGGACTATAGGCACTTGCCACAATGCCTGGCTATTTTTGTTGTAGTTGTTGTTTTGGCAGGCCTGGGCTGGGTTCAAACCCACCAGCCCTGGGTGTATGTGTCTGGCACCCTAGCTGCTGAGGTATAGGTGCTGAGCCTGTTTCTTGAACTTTTGCTGAGCCTGTTTCTTGAACTTTTGCATCTTTCTTAACAGGTTCTGATGCTACAGATTTATCATCTTTGTTCAATGTAGTCTTGAGGCTAGAAGGCAGGCTATAACTGAAATTACAAACTACTGTTAGCAGAGTGGTGTGGTAATAGGTTTGGGAATTTAGGTATAATCTTGCTATGTACATTCCCAGCCCCTCCTCTAAAATAAAGGATCAGAATTAAATTCATTCATTAAATACTATTATAAATACTATATGTTAATATGAGCCAGAGATTACTTGGTACCTGGAATACAACCATGGATAAGGAAGCCACTCTCAAGTTACCTATAGTCTAACAATGAGATTAGGACATAAGACAATTTCCACATAAGCCAAGGAAGCTGCAAATGAGAGAACTAATGAGGTGAGAATGATTTTTTTTTTTTTTAAACTTTAAACTGTTCCATGTGACTGGAACAAATAGTATGGAGAAGTGATAAAACATGGGGCTGGAGTGGTATGGGGGCCAGGTGATGAATGAATGATATACCAAGCTAGTAAGTTTGAATTTTTTCCTGAAGGCAGTGGAAAACCATGGAAGGATGTTATGCAGGAGAGTGACATTTGCATTTTTAAGAAATCATTCTGGCCATTAGAGTACTGGTTAGACCAGAAGCAGGGATGAGGCTGTGGCAGCAAACTGGGCTGGGAATGAGGATACTATTAACAAAAGGTAATAGGCTGGGAAAGAGTTCTGACTTGACATTTGTCATTCCGATTGGTGTTTAAGGCTTAGAGAGTTAAATAACCTGTCCAAGGTAGCTAAGAATTGCAGTCAGCTGTTAAATCTAAGTTTGAGACCAAAGCCTCAAAGTGAGAAGATTTGAGAAAAATTCAACTGGAAGAAGTAGCAGACTTCATGAACAAAGGGAATGTGGTGTGAAGGGAAGTCGGGAATCGAGATGACTCTGGCAATTGGGGATGGTGGTGCCATTCATTGAGATGAAGACTATGGGTAGAAGAATAGCTTTTTGATGGTGGTAAAGATAGGAAAAAGGAGTTCAGGGTGTGTGGACTTTGTGCATTTCAGAACATTCAAATGGAAATGGAGCTCAGGAGAGACCTGTGCTGTAAATATTAATATCCTGGGGATACAGTACCTAAAAAATACATGGTCCATGCTCTTATGTCTTTAGGAAATCAGTTAAAAAATATTAACATAGTGAATGCTCTATTGTGGGATGACATGCTATGAGAAATACAGAAGGCTGGCCAAATGCAGTCAAGAGTTTCAGAACAACCATGAAGAAATGAGCTGAGATCTAAAGGAAGGCCGGGGGGCAGGAGAGGAAGGGAAGAGTGCCACAGTTAGGAGAAACATGTGGAGGTGTGTCAAAGAGAAAACAGTGGCATCTGGGAAGAACTCAAAAGGTCAGTGTGGCTGGTAGCTTGGATGAAGAGAGTTGAGTATAACAGGGGAAGTGGTTGGGATAAGTTTGAAGACAGTGGAGAGGGACTGAAAGAAGTACTCTGGAGAATAGGGGAGAGAACAGACTAGGACAATTTCCACAAGGTAATTAGGCCTGAGACTGCCCAATCTACAGGATGGGGTTTTTCAACTTCTGCACTATTGACATTTTAGATTGGAAAATTCTTTGTTGAGGGGCATGTCCTGTGCATTGCAGGATGTTTGGCAGTGTCCTTGGCCTCTGCTCATTAGATGCCAGTAGCACTTCCTTAATTGTGAGGACAATAAATGTCCCAAGACATTGGTAAATATCACTTAGTGGGAGAAGTACCAGTGGTTAAGAACTAGTAGCCCCAGCCCCTGAGTGCTGCAGGAGAAAAATCAGACAACTTGCAGACTGGTATAAATATATTTATACATGGTCCTGATCTGGCCTCTCAGTTTTACCTGGTTCTTCTGTTTCCCTCATAATGAAATGATGGTTCTAACCTAAAAGAAGAAGATGATGAACACAGGTTAACTTTCAGCTTCCAATAGCTCACAAGATAATAAATCTCAAGTTAGCACCTACTAAGTATTCAGTAATATCTGTTGTCATTATTTCCAGAAGATGTGTGATAAGAATCGAAAAGCCCAATGAAATCGAAGAATAGCATAAAAGGAGAGGACCAAAAGTGAAAGGGCAGGTCGTATAAGTTGAAAGAGAGAGGTAGACTAGAAAAAGACTTGAAAGTTTGTGGTAGGGGGGCAGGAGGCAAAATGGCTGACTGGAAGCAGCTTCCGACAGAGGCTCCTGTCCAAAAGGAAAGATAACCTCCAGAAACTGCCCAGTTGAGCTGAAGAATGGGAGCCCAGCCGACAGAGAAGTGATAACTGTAGGTCACCTCTGAGGCAAGCTGCAACTTCAAGAAACCAAGCTTCAGGCAGAAAAACTGAACTAAAGTTTTCCACCATTCTGAACTTCTAGGACACCCTTCCCCCCTTACCTGACGCACCAGAAGCCTGACCTCTGCTGAAACTGAGGGAGGAGGACTTGAGCAGCGCCCACCCTCCCTATCTGCTGGATCAGGTGGCCTGCCAGGTAAGAGACTCTGGGGCCCCACCAAGCCCCCACCAGCCCCCAGGCCAGGAACTCCACCAGGACTCCTGCCCGGCCCTGATTGGCACCCCGCCGGGCCTTGGTCTGCCGCCAGCAGTGGCCAGGAAGTCCACCGGGACTCCCTTGTGGTGCCGATCTGTGCCCTGGCTGGCCTCAGCCTGCCACCCACCGGGACCCCTGCCCAGCTCTGATCCATGCCCCAGGCCTGCCGCCCACAGCAGCCAGGAACTCCACTCCGTCAGGACCCCTGCGCAGCCCTGATTGGTACCCCGCTGGGCCTTGTCCTGCCACCTCAGCAGCCAGGAACTCTGCTGGGACTTCCACGTGGCCCGATTAGCATCCCACTCGGCCTTGGACCGCCGTCTGCCATGGCCAGGGACTCCGCCAGGACCCCAGCGTGGCTATGATCCATGCCCTCCGGAACTCGGCCCTCCGCTCACAGCAACCTGGGACTCCGCCGGGCCTTGGCTCACCACCTGGCCTGCTGTGGCCAGGGACTCCGCTGAGACCTCCGCACTGGGCCACCACCTGCCGCCCACACCAGCCAGGGACTCTGCCAGGAACCTGCCAGGCCTCCACCTGCCTGCCCGGGCCAGGAACTCCAGGACCCACACAACCCGCCTCCTCCCCTACCCTCTCTGCCTCCACACTGGCTCCACCCATCTGGCCAGGGACTCAGGTGGCTGCATGACCCAAGCCCTCCCTCCGGAGCCCTCCTCCCAGCCAGAGACTGCTGGAGGCACAGGCTCCTTTCACAAAGACCACTGGGTGCCCCATCCCATGCCCTGCTGCTTGATGTGGGCGTTCCACACTCCGGAGCTGCTCCCGCAGCCAGAACTCCCTGGGTGGGGCAGTCCCAGAGGAGCTACACAGGGTCACTCCCTACAAAGATCCAGCAATAACAGAATGATCCTGCTGGGGTCGGATCTGGGAGAGACACCTCCC